>JANIJH010000006.1:66566171-66585820 GCA_024520975.1 Erythroxylum areolatum | reverse complement strand
TTAGGAAATGCTTTATTTTATGAATTATATATGTAATTTTCATACTTATTTAATGAATTATTATTTTATATTTTCAGCAAGTCATAAGGAATTTTTTAAAAACTATTATCTTATGCATTTAGCGAGGTTATTATTTTATCCCATTGACCTAAGTCGAACCCGGAGAAAATTGTTATTTAATCGAGATTATTAATTTATCGAATATTCATTTATCAAAGTTTTGCTGTAGATTAATAAGATTAGCTTAAATTTAACATAAAACTCAACATACTTAATATATGACTTTTTATTTTTCGAGCATCAGAGGACAGATATTAATATATGCAACTTTTCCTTTATATCAATAACCTTTGGATCATAAAGAACACCATTCCTCAACTGTCGATAAATCATGCAACTTGCTTAGTCAAAAGAAAAAATGAGGGTAACGGTTCAGACAGGTCAAAAGATGGCTTCATGTTAATACTAACAAAGGAGTGTTTTAGTCAATTGAAGGGTTTCACCTCACCGACTAATGACTATTTGGATGGATTTTTGGAAGATCATTAAATACTTTTCTTCACCACAAAAGCCTTTTAAAAAAATGAATATTTGGTTGTAAAATAAAAAAATAATTCTTTAATATATATGACTTTTTTGACAGCTAAAATATAACTTTTTAAGAAGCTCAAAATTAAAGTTTCTCAAAAAAACATCTCAAATGACATTTTTAAGTAAATTTTTATATCAATTAGGGAGCCTATTTTTAGTCCCTTTTATTCTTATATTTTACACATAATTTTCATAATATCTACAAATCCAACTTGAATATTTATTTTAGAATTTATATAATATTATTTTATTTTTTATATGTTTTAATATTAATTTTTAATATTAATTTTACTTATGTTATAATCCATATAAAAAATTTGATTAGACATATTTTTATTTTTATTTCATATGGTTTAAAATTATATAATAATTAATATAATATATTTTATATATTTTATTTTATATATTTAAAATAATTTTTATATAAATAAATAATTTTTATTATAGAATAAAATATAATTAAAATTAAAAATATTTTTATTTTAATGTTACCCAATAATTTTCTTTTTTAATAATAACCATACCGTTAATTACCTTATTAGAAACGTTAATCTCCGAGAAAAAGTTCTACTGTATAAGCCAACCAGGAGGATAACTCCTGTTGGTGCCCAAGAAACGTTGCGAAAATTCAGTTCTTCAGCTGATATATCTTGGATTGTTCAGTCCATATTTATCAGTCTGAGAAGTCTAATTTACTGTGCTAGCTTCCGAAAGTGAAGATAAATGGAGGCCACTGAAAAGCCCGAAGAGGCGGTTTCGCATGTAAGCTTCTCTTCCAAATCCCACTCATTTTTGCTCGAAGTCCAGTTCCTTAATAACTCCGCATTTATCAAATAATTATTATTTGAGATCTGATTTTGCCTAAAATGCCAATAAACCCTAGCTGATGGAGAAATAGTTTTATAATTTTCTTGCGAATCTTTTTGGTTATTGTAGTTAGGTAGTTCCACTTCATTTATTTGCATTATATAAAACTTTTTTTTCCCCCTCTTGTGGAATATGATCAGATGAATCCTAAATTAGCTGGAACAGTTAACTGGGGTACGGCCACCGTGGTTGGTGTCTTTGCAGGCATGTTGTATGGCGGTAGCAAGGAGGCTGTTGCATCAGTTGTGAGTTTGGTCTCATAAAAATGACTGCTTTGCTTCTGTTTTATTTTTCTTTTTGGTTAAACCTGATGATTTCAGCATGCTGTTAATGATTATCACCTTGCTATTATAAGAATTATTGGGGACCAATATGAACTTGCATTCACATATATTTAGGCCAAGAGCTCACTCAGAGAAATTGATGTTTTAATGTTTAACAGCTTTAGGAAAACCATAAGAAGGAACGTGTTCATTTGGCATAGTTGAAGAGGAGTAATGGAAATTTTATCATTTTTCTATGCTCTTTTAGCAGTTATTAGATGATAAGGGATCTACATGAACGGATTTTACACAATATTTACATAAGTGAAATGAAAGGGCTGTTTGTTATTCTCTTTTGTATTACTGGTGAATGTTTTCTATGCCTTTGTCTGGAACTAGTTGGACACGGTGCTGTCATTTGCAGCAATTTGTTATGTTTCTGCATGCATATTAGGTTATGGACACTTTCTTGATGTTTGTCAGAGTAAGGATGCAGAAGTTATGTTGAAGCTTGGCAGCACTCCAGACAAGCGTGAGCAGTACAGATTAATGAGAGATGCAATGGAGAAAAGATTTATTCGAGTCACACGAGGTTCGATAGTTGGTGGAGTACGGCTTGGCATGTTCACTGCTGCATTTTATGGTCTGCAAAATTTGCTTGCTGAGAAACGGGGTGTGCATGATGTTTTCAATGTTGTCGGAGCCGGTTCAGCCACTGCTGCAACTTTTGGTTTGATCTGTAAAGGACCCTTAACTTATATGTTGGCTTATTTGACGTGCTTATTTGCCTCACTGTGGAATTTGGTTATCTGACATTTCATATGTCTTTGAACCTTTTTTTCTTTCTATAATGAATCTAACCTACTTTTCTTAATTTGTTTTCTGGATGTTAGTGCCTGGGTCTTTGCGATGGCGTGCAAGGAATGTGCTGCTTGGATCAGCTTTAGGTGCTGCAGTTTGTTTCCCGCTTGGTACAAGCTAACACCTCTTGTAAAGCATTTTAGGTGTCCGCTATATTATTTATAGGATTAACTCCATGAAGTGTGGTTGATTTTGGCCTAATGTTATGCAGGCTTGTTATGTAAGTTTAGAGCGTCATGTTTTGACATGCAACAGTACCCTTTATGATTAGATGGGTACATAATGAAACGAGAAATTTAACTGTGGAGTTAAACACAGGAAAAGAATATTTTTCACGGAAATGGTGTTTGTTGCAACAGGTTGGCTTCACCTGAAGCTTGTAGAGAAAGCAAATGAAGGAAACGAAGCTCTTCATCCAGATTCAGCGAAGAGTGGTGTTGGTGCTGCAATTGAGAGGCTTGAAGAGCACTTGAGCAGATGAAGTCTTTAAGTTGTGGGGAAGCATAGCCCTTTACTATTGAGTCTCCGTGGGATGAAGAGAACAAAGTTGTAGGATGGTAGTGTTAAGTAGATCTGATCCATCGCTCAAGCCATCACATTTTATTTTCTTCCCTTGTGCTGGCCGCCAAAAGTTGAATAAACGCTCAAAGATCCTGTGCATATCAGCAAAATTTTGGTTTTAAATTTATGTTTAGTAGTTATTTAATTACCATAAGTTTGCTAGAGTTTCAAGTATTGTAATTGCATTAAAGTTATTTATAATTGCACAAAACAAATGGTTAATTGACATCCACTCTTGGTGATTCTCTTAAAGCAGTAAAAGCACCAAGCAGGTCGAACCAGCTTGAAATGATCGTGTAGTTAGTTTTATCAAAGATAAAAAATCGTGTGGTTGAACAGCTCTGGTTTTCCAGGGCACATTGTTTGCTGTGATGAGCCTCTCGTTTCTACCTCGCAGGCACCAAAATGTAGCCTAAAGATTGCGTTTCTGTGAAAGCTTGATTGCTATTAATTTCTCAGTTCTGTATCAGGTCATCCTTCATTCAATTTGATAGAGCATAACAAAGGCTACAGAATGGATAAGTGAAAGAATCAATTAACAAAACAATGCCAGAAATGACACTTTGTCAAAGAGACTAATGTTGAACTAGGATTTAACGAAATTACATGACAAAATTTTTTGAAGCATTAGAAAACTATAAAATTAATAGCTTTAATTCATCTCGTCGCCAAGCTTCAAGTTGCGTTGAGATTTCCCACTCATCTTTCAGTATAGTTTGCAGGGTCTCATTGCTGTATTCATATTTGTCAAAAAGCACAAGGAAACCATTGACCCTACTTCTCCTCCATATTGCAGGTACAATTTCTAGGTCACCGGATCTAAAATGGTTCTGGGAGCTCATATAACATGGATGTAATGATGCAAAAGGTATTAGTCTTCCTTGCCTGCAATTGAATGAAGGATTTGAGGTAAGAGACTTAACTTGGGTTAATTTGCAAGAAAAATATAGGACACAGGTCACTTAAGGACAGTAGTCACCATCATTCTGGTTTAGGGATGTGGTGTCCTTTGCCTTCTTTACCATCCTTTTTGATGCGTCAGCTGTCATCCCCATATAGAAGGTAAACATTAAAAGGAAATTTAAACTTTCAAGTAAAAGTAAATGAAATTATGCAGGATACTTATTCGGTATCACATGAACGAGTAAAGCAGATGACAACTACTCTAATCTGTTATAAAATACATGCGGTGCAATTAAGCTTACCCTTAAACTTCCTTTTCTTTTTAGCCCTCCTCCTCTTCCTTTCTGCCTGTGTAAGCTCGGTCTCTTCTTTGATGTCACCTTTGCCCAAAAAGATTTCCTCAGGAGCCAGCATAGCTGCATCTGAAACTGCCATAGGTGCAATCTGCTCATGGAAAACATCAAACATTTCAGCATGTATTTAAAGTAAAGAAATCTCTACAACTGAAAGGTATGAAAACCATGTTACCTCTTCCATAGCAAGTGCAGGGACATTTGTTTGTATAGACATTTCCTCAATAACCTGTTAAGACCAAGATAACAAATTAGACTAAAAGAAGATGCTATAGTATCCTTTCAAAAAAGTACCGGAGTTTGGGAAGCTTACAGGTTTTGGAGCAAAGTGGAAGTGCGAAAGGGCATCCAACTTCAGACACAATTTTTTGAAAAGCATGCTGGCCTAGAAAAATAGTAACAACAAAGTTAAGCTAATCTTGTTAACCAAAGTACACAGGGAAGAAATATGGAAACCAAACAAACAACAATCATTAACTTAGAAATTATCATCTATAGAAATTACCTCCTTTTTCTGCTTATCCGAGAAAGATAGTGGAGCAACTGCTGGATTTGTCTTTTGTACATATTCTTCCTGTGAATAATTACATGAGCTTGAAAAGTCAGAAAAGACAAGGGCATTGAAATTTCATATTCAGAGTGTGAAATTTTATTAAGTCCGAAATGATATAGAACATGTTATCAGGGCGTAAATGAATATGATGGCCATGAGAAATAACCTCGTAGACTTCAGCAAGACCCTTCTTACTCTTGTTCTCATCCTGAAAATTGCAACAAAAACAGTAATTATTAGCTTTCTAGACTAAGAGAAATGAAAACTGCCTTTTCTGCTATATAGCGTACCAACTCTTTCAACTCCCGTGGTGATTTCGAGGGCAAACTAGGAGCCTTTTCAATGTCATCAAAGCGCCCCTGGAAACATCATGGCAACACTGCAGTTCATTAGTTTGAGAGGAGACACTAATGCATGGAAATAACATATTTAAAAGTGTCTTAACTTTTTGGGATTTTTTCCAATTTAGTGCTAAATTTTCTAAATTTTTTAATTTAGTGATTAACCTTTTAAAATTCATACAAATCAGGTCAAAACGTTGTCTTTACTAATGTGGTTAATAAATAGACATTCAAATGGCATTTGGTGTACACGTTGTCTTTACTAAAGTGGTTAATAAATAGACATTCACATGGCATTTGGTGTATACACCACATCAGCAAAATTAACTTTTTAACCTAATGTATACAAATTTTAAAAGCTTAATCACTAAATTGAAAACTTTTAAAAAGTTTAGTATTAAATTGAAAAAAATCTTAAAATATTAAGCATTGTTTAATTTGTTATCCCCTAATGCTTATCCACCAGAGTGAAATGATCAAACACGTAACAAACTATGAAGAAAAAGAAAATCGAAAGGCGTGAGGTAGAAACGTTGTATGATTAAAATAGTAAATGAATAGAAATCAAATCTTTGAATATTACTAGTTGCATTTAATATATTATCAAAGTTAGTGACAAAATTAGGCCTCTTTGTGTGTACATGAATTTCAACTTCTTTTCCTTCTTCATTCTTTTATGTGTTGGTTATCAAAATCCATAACACAAGCAATTTCAAAAGTTCATGACATGGGCATTAGCACATGGACATGCACGCAAGCATAATTTACACAAGTTACTATAGTTCTTTCATTATATTAACAATCTATTATATTTTCAATCTTGTGGTGCAAGAGTCATTTATGAATGTCAACAAAAACAAATAGAAACTATAAGAAATAGATATTCTCAACTGTTTGTATCCTTGTTATTTATCGTTTATACCTATGACATGCCAGACAAAGAGAACAATTTATAGTTACAAAGATCAAATGCTGGTTGGAAGAGAGAAAAAAGAGGTAAATGGGAAGGGAAGGGGATGGAAGGAGATAATGTAGGATATTAGCACTTTAAGCTCAATTAGTGTCACAAGTCCATTGATCTCAAACAGACCATAACTACATAGCTTAGCCCCGAAAAGAAAGATCAGATGCATTGTTACCACAGTTTATGAGCATCATTTAGACATTAATAACCACCTAACGGCAGTCTTTTAACAACTGACATAAAGTCAAGAGTGATACATCAACATCATAGCAACATGTAGATATTTATTGTAACATTAAAGTTTACCTCCACAGTCCGATTCTTAATCATATCTTCAAGGGATGCAGTGACCTCATCTGTGATTACATGGGGAGGCCTTGCATTATGCTCAAAATCTAAATCAACTTCTAATGCACTATTCTTAGGCCTGCTGGCAGCAGTTACCTGTTGGCAAAGAAAAAAAATATGTATAAAGGGTTAATACCATAACTAAAGTGTGTATCCATCAAAATGCTAATTGTAATGAACATAACTTAAAAAGCAGTTATTGGAATAACACTACAGATACGAAAAGTTACCTCTCCCTGCATGGTCCATGTTTTAGGCTCCAAATTTGCCTTCTCCATCTGCCCTATTTCAGATTGAAGCTTCTCAAGTTGCTTCTCATGCGTAGAAAGACCACCTCTCTTCTATACAAGAACAACAGTTCCTGACGTTATTTCTTTGAATATGCATGCAATTTGAGAAACGAATTTTCAACATCACAAGACAATAAAAATAGCAATTTTGCAAATCAGTGCAATTTTTCAAACACAACACACTACCTTGGTGGCAGAGTCATCATCTTGTTCATCATCTGATTCTGAATCTTCTCTAGACCCTTTTTTAGTGATTGATTTCCTTTTAGAACCGAAGAAATCTTCATATCTGATGTAAAAGACTGCATAAATGAGCCTCAAAATTGGCCATATAAAGCAATTGGAAGAATTGCTGATTCTGCTACTGCTGTTTCCTACTGTATACTGATGACATGAACAGAAGGTAAAAAACCCAATTCTAACATCTATAAACTTATGTTTCAACAGTGAGGTAGGAATAAAATGAAACTAGACTAGCATTCTTTCATCAGATGCAAATGCAAAAAACTCAAGGACCTGGCATTTCCCAACGTGTCTGCATCTTCCTCTTCATCCTCACCATCATCAAAAGTGCCAAGCTGCATAATCACATTCAACATAAAGCCTCTTGTTTCCATTCTCAAGACCAAAGTTAAATATAGAACTCTAGAATCAGAAAATTAACTGAAGTAGACATATAATGAGACCATAAATAAAAAGAAATATCTTGATTTACATTCATCACCTCATCATCTTCCACATCATCATCTTCTTGCTCTTCTTCTTCATCATCATCGTTGTCGTCGTCATCCTCATCTATGTGCTCACCTTTTTTCTTCTTCTTAGTATCCAATCCATATTCCCTAGCCTCATCATCCTTCAAATACTCTTCCAATTCCTTTATCTTCAAAAACTTATCCTCTATCCCATTTTCTCCACCTTGTTTCTCCTCCTCCTCCTTCTCATCATCATCATCATCAACAACATCATCATCATCATCATCATCATCAAAGCCATCCATATCAGCATCCTCCTCATCATCACCAACCTCCTCGACCCGTTTCGCTTCCTCCTCTTCCACACCCTTATTTTCTCCTTCCACAAGATTTTCATTCTTCTTCTTCAACGTCGTTTTTAATTCGTCTGGATTTCTCTCCCAACGCTTGACTTGACGGCGAAGGCTGGACAAGAGAGGCAGTTGAAGCAGGTCAATTTGTTGCCAAATTTGCTCGGCATCGAACCCATCAACCAAAAGCTGATCAAACGGTGACTTAGGCACGTGGGGTTTGAGAGTGGAGAAGAGCTGCTGCGACACTGTACGCGCCGCTTGGGCTAGCGAAGGCGACGGCGCCAACCATAACGGAGCCTCGGTGGATTTCAACAGGTGCAGGGTTTCCATGCTTGCTTCGATTCGTTTTGCCATTCCTTACTTGGACCAAACTCAAGGCTTTTTGTGCCCTTGAACACCTTGAGGCTTGAGTTAGGGTTTAAGATTTTGTTGGGAAGCTTTAAGCACCAGTTTAAATGTAAGCCTGCCAATAGAAAAAATGTGAAGGGTGAATTATAAATTTTAAATAAAATAAGGAAGTTAAAAAAAAAACTATTATTTTATCTTTTAAAGACAAGACTATATATGGAGGGTTGGATTGGGCGACAACAACATGAAGTTTTAGTTCAGTACACGAAACAGACACTAAAGTATACAAAAACACAAGAAAGCATCCTTGAAATTCTCGGTGTTGCCGAATTCCCCTTTTGTCCAAATTTCTCAGGCGACCCTCCAATCGACTTCTCCACCGCCCGATTCAGTTGGAAACTCTATTTATTGCTCTTTAGATGAAGTTAAAGGCGAAAATGATCGTATGAATAACGGGGAGGATACTCGTGAGAGCGTCTCAGGGCCCGTCTCTCCGGATACATCGGAGCCCCTCCCTCCGAGATCGTTAGGCGGAGATGCGTCGCCGGGCTCTTTGTCGCAGTACTCGTCGTGTGGGGAGTCGGAGTTCGAGAGGTATTGTAGTGCGAACTCTGTCATGGGCACGCCTAGTATTTGCAGTTCTATCGGACCGTTCAATGATCTTCCGGAGTCTGAATTTGGTTCGTTGAAGAGTTTGGAGAATTTTAGTTTAGAACAGACGTTTGATGGTGGTCCGGATGAGCGAACGCTCTCTAATTCGGTTATGGACTCGCTGAAAGGACATGTTAAGGAGGGTTTTAGAGGGAGGGGCAGAAGTGGATTGGAGTCGTCTGGTAATAAGGGGACTAGTGGATTGGTTAATGGCTTGGCAGTTAGAGAAGACGAGAACTTTAACATTGGTGAAGGTGAGAGGGGGTCGATAGATTGCGAGCCGGAGACTGGATTGAATTTTGGGAAAGGATCCAGAGAAGGGTCTTTAGATCGAGGGGTTAATGTCAATGAAGAGATTGATTGTTGCTTAAGTGGGATGTATTCAGATTTGGCTTTGGAATTTCATGGAGGGGAGGTGGAGGAGCAGGATGGTGGATCTTCCAGATATGAGCATTCTGAAGGTGATGATTCAATGTATGGTTGTGGGTCAGATGACGAAAATAGGAGGAATTTGTGTTTCCAGAGGAGTGCAGATTTCAGTGAGCAAGCAAAAATTGAGTTTGACAATCCACTCCTTTTGAACTCATCTGTAGCTTTTGGTTCGGATGATTGGGATGATTTTGAGAAAGAAACATGGGGAGGTACTCTGGCTTCCCTGAATTCTAATATACTTCAGGAGCAGAAACAAGAAGATCTGGAAACTGAAGAAAAAAATATTGGTTCCACTTCTATGAAGTCCAAGTTTTCAATTGCTGATCATGCAGAGAAGGGGATTGATTTGGTGGAGGAATATGAGGGCTCCAGTCAAGTTGGATGTGGTAAACTAAAAGCCTATATTAGTTGTTCTGCTGTTCCTACTGATCATCAGCATTCACAAACGGAGGAAGCCGAAGAAATTGGAGACATTATTTTAGCAAATTGTCAGGTGGAAGGAGTCAATGAATTGACCATAGGTGATGCCGGTGCCTCAATGACCACAACAGTTCAATATCCTCCCGAATTGGATGAAGATACTGCAATAGACTTTTGTGTTCCAATAAATCATGTCCAAACTGCTAATGACACAACGGAACCTTCTAAGTTTTGTTCCCTCAGCGATGGCTTTGAGATGAAGCAAGATCCACTGGCACTTAAGGCATCTAAGGATTCTGGATTGAAAATCATGGATTCATGCGTCAAAAGTGGTTGTCCACCAGCAGAATCCCAGGAAACCATTCATCAATATTGCCCAAAAAAAAAAGAAGCTGAGGAGACCAAAAATTTAGAAGCAGACTCGGACCCTCTTTCTGATACAACCAGTCGTCTTGGTTTCCATCCATCTAATTGTTCTGGTAATGCAAACCCAGAATTCTTTGAAAACCTCAATCCGGAACCAATGCAACAAAGAGATGAAAATAACGTGAGTAATGTTTCAAAAATGCTTTTGCTTCCATTATCTTGGTGAAAAACATTGTGAATTGGTCATGATCAGTTTCCTTTTGTGACTACATGTCCATTATCGTCTTCTTCATCGTATACATCTTCACCATCTTCTCTAGATTCTTGATGACCTTATAAATAATAACTTTTTAATTTAAACTGAACCTGTTTATAGATTTTTGTCTTTGATTATGAGTCACAAATGTTTTTAGTTCGTTGTCCTAGTAGATTTTTGTCTGTGATTATCAAAGTCGGTTCAAATAATTAATGCTTTTTTTTTTGTGTATTATACCTTAGTTCTAGCATCTACGTCATTTATTTTGAAGGGTTGTGGTCATTTGGAGTTTGGAATGCCATTATTCATTTTGTTATTGTATTGTCAAACTTTTACATAACTCACTATGTGCTTTGTGAAAGAGAGATTGTGAAGGTAGTTTTTTGATATCTTATGTTTCTCGATGGGAATATTTTAGAATTGTGGATCCTGCTACTTGCAAAGCTTTTCATGATCTTACTTCTTATTCTGTTCTTTTGACAGGCTGGAAACGATGAACATCATGAGTTCTATGATGAGATTGTTAATGAAATGGAAGAAATTTTACTTGATTCAGCTGATTCCGTCGGTGCTTGGTTCCCTCAGTATGATAACATCTTTCAATCACATCTGTCTTTACCTCTAAGAGATGGGGGTTCAACTGCTTCTACTTCTGGTACAGATGATACTTACCCAGTTGTCACCCAACAGCAACAAATAGATGGTGTTGAAGTTGTTGGTGCGAAGCAGAAGAGAGGAGATGTTTCACTTAGCGAAAGATTGGTTGGGGTTAAGGAATATACCGTGTATATAATAAGGGTGTGGAGTGGCCAGGATCAATGGGAGGTTGAGCGCAGATATCGAGATTTCTATACATTGTATCGTCAACTGAAATCCTTATTTACTGATCTTCCCACTCCTTGGTCCTTGGTGGAGAAAGAATCTAGAAAATTATTTGGGAATGCATCACCTGATGTTGTCTCTGAAAGAAGTGTTCTTATTCAGGAGTGCTTACATTCAATCCTCCATTCTGGATGCTTTTCTGCTCCTCCAAGTGCATTAGTTTGGTTTTTGAGTCCTGGTGACTCATTTCCTAGTTCCCCTGCATCAAGAAAATCATTTGCTTCAGCAACTTTAACAAACATAAGGGGAGGTTCAGAAAAAGTCACCGATTTAGGCAAGACAATATCTCTCATAGTTGAAAATCGGCCTCACAGAACTTTGAAACAATTGCTAGAAGCACAGCATTATTCTTGTGCTGGATGCCATAAACCCTTTAATGATGGTATGACACTAATGCGAGACTTAATACAGTCTATTGGGTGGGGAAAGCCACGACTATGTGAATACACTGGCCAATTGTTTTGTTCCTCATGCCATACTAATGACACTGCAGTTTTACCGGCGAGAGTTCTTCTTTATTGGGATTTTACCCAGTATCCAGTTTCTCAGTTGGCTAAGTCATACCTCGATTCTATACACGAGCAGGTAACTAAGAAATGACAACTTTTCTGCAACTTTTCATATGGGATTCTTTAGCTACATGTAGTTGACACTGCAAAATTTAGTGACTGCAGTAGTGAAAACATGACTGATGTCAAAATCAGGGCTTGAAAGTTGTGGATGTCTGCTGTTATGCTCTAGTATACATGATTTACTTGGTTAAATATTGATTTAATGTTTGGGTTTTCTTGTTTGTTAGTTCCTAAGGTGGCCTTATTGTACGTCTGATAAGGTGTGACTAATAGACACTGAATTAAAATATGGAATTGTTGACCTTCTTTAGACCTGCATTACGTTAGTAGATTCATGCATGACCAAAACTTTGTTGCACCATCAAGCTTTGTTATTCTTAGTTAACATATGTCGCCTGCAAGAAGTCATTAATCAATCTTGTCTTGCAGCCTATGCTTTGTGTGAGTGCAGTCAATCCTTTCTTGTTTTCGAGGGTGCCAGCCTTGCAACATGTCACAGGTGTCAGGAAAAGGATAGGAATTATGCTCCCATATGTTCGCTGCCCATTTCGCCAGACTATCAACAGAGGGCTTGGATATAGAAGATACCTTCTTGAAAGCAATGACTTTTTTGCACTTAGAGACCTCATCGATTTGTCAAAAGGGCCCTTTGCAGGTTCACTTTTGATTACCTTTGAATTGCCAGTTTACAGTTCACCAGTCATATTGAGTGTGTATGTTCCTACCTGTTGTTACAGTTGGAAAGGTCATCAACGTTTGTTACTTATCTGAATTTACATATGCACACTTATCGTCTATTGTGTGGGCAATTTTGCATTTACAATTGTTCTTAGATTTCTTTCTGTACGATTATTCTAATACAAAATTGTTACCTCACATTAGTTACGTGCAAGAATTATGATACCGGGAGGCCCATCCGTGAAGCTATACAGTATAACCTGATTCTTGTAAATCTACTTTCTGTTTCCTGTCTGTTTTAGTTTCTTATTGGCTTCTATTTATCCTTTTATAAGATCAAGAAAAACGTAAACTTTGAATTTGGTTATCTATATTCATGTATGTGCATGCACGCCCTCATGTGATGATATTTTATCATTGTGTTCTTATTACATGTTCTACTTCTATGTCAGTTCTACCTGTGATTGTAGAGACTGTCTCTGGGAAAATCCTGGAGCACATAACAGAGCAGTGCCTCATTTGCTGTGATGTGGGAGTCCCATGCAATGCCCGACAAGCTTGCAATGACCCATCTTCACTCATTTTCCCTTTCCAGGTAGGTGTCCTTACACTGGACATAAATAATATTTGAATCAGTAAAAAGTATGTGTTACAACGTAGTGAGCTGACAAATTGCAAAATGGAAGCACCAAAGTCTAATTTATTTTTCTTGCAGTCCCAGTAAAGCTTTTCTTTTGCATTCTCTGTTTGTCTTTCTGTACTCATTCATTTTTTATTTTTTTTAAAAACTATCATTTAGTATCCTTACTGTGAAATAATTCAAACAGGAAGGTGAAGTAGAAAAGTGTGCTTCTTGTGGCTCTGTTTTCCATAAAACTTGCTTCAAACTGCTAAAGAACTGTTCTTGTGGGGCATGCATTGCCCCAGACAAGCTGATGGAACCCTCCAATGTACTAAGCCGTAAAGCCAGTGATTATCTGCTCGGGGCAAGATCCAGCTCTGGTTTGACCGGACGATTCCTGTCTGGATTATTTTCACGAGCCAAGCCAGAAAAGACGACTGATTATAAGGACAGTGACAATGTTATATTGATGGGGTCGTTGCCAAGTACTCTTTAACACCTTTGCTTCCATTGTTTATCTGCCAAGATTTATTTTTGATCTCCCATTGTCTTCATGTCATTTGTACAGTATTGTTGTGCACGAATTTATGGTTCTTCTGGTACATAGGCTTAATATCCAAATTTAGTTACAATGTTGTAGCAAAGATTTTGGGATGTGGAATTTTTCTCTCCTTTTAAAATTTCTGGTTGCATTCCTTGTATCGAAATTTTTTGTCAATAAAACTATGTTTTCACTTTTCACCCAGATTTTGTCATTATAGACGTATCTGTATTATCATATGAAACTCTCCTACCTTGTCCAAAGATATTCTCTTGTCAGTATCAGCACGAGTAATTGTTTGTAGTCCCTGGATAAACCCAAGTTCCTTTCTATATAACTCTAGAGCTAGACCAAATATCCCTAATTACTAGGACATGCTTGCTTATAAGGGTGACCAGTGAAAGCTTTAGTATGATGACAAGGACAGTGCATCTACAAAAAAAGTTAAAGCAATAGCTGTATTTCCAAAGTAGTTATACTTGGCTAAAGCAGCTAAACCGAACTTTCTGTAAATGGCTCATAGGTACTGGGCCAAAGCTTAAAAGAAAAAGGAAAAGCAGATACTGTCGACGAAGACCGCAAAAAAGTTATAACTATTTGAAAAGTGGTCGGTGATTATCTCACAAAGGCACCAGCTTGTCATGGTTTCAGAGTTCATCTGAATCACTAATTTCAAAGTTTAAAGACCGTATTCTTCTTTGATCTCTTCTTTATGATATGTTCTCTTTCCTCTATTAGACATTGTAAAGAGGATTATCGAAATGCCTTAGGCTACAATGCATAGTACATTGTCAAGATAAGAAAAAAGAAAGGCAATGGCACCTTCTAATGGCTGATTAACAGGAATGAGAAACTCCTTTTTAACTCTTTTCAATAATAGTATGCTGTTACATATATGCCACCTTCTCATAATGGCTGTGTAAACTAAAAGTTCCAAGCTTGTTTGAACACTTATGTTTCTTAACAAAAATTCCCCAACTGAATTGCACCTATTCAGAACAGGATCATTCCTTGTGTTGTTGCATTTTTATTTTGTCTTCTCTTCTCTGCTCTCCTAATGGTGAAACTTTTAATGTGAGCATTCTGAAATTTTATCAACCTGCTTAAACCAGGGTAGTTCGCAGACTTCTGATCCAGCTACCTCAAGCACCGGGACTCCGGAAACCATCTTAACAACAATGCGTGTTTCAGCTTTATAATGAAAGAAAACAATCCATAGCAGGGGATATGCATTACAGCCACAGCGAAGTACCTTCAAGTTCACAGATGCATGAAGGAACAGCGTCACTATTTGTTTGCTTACAGCGTTAGTATTCTTCTATGTCTAACAAAACAGCACTACAGCTACCATGTTAGGTTCTTAGTACAACTTGAAACAAGACTGAAGATATCATGGGATAACTCAACAAGTTTGAAGTAAAATCAAGAGGAGAATTGTTCTTTGAGCTAGTGTTTAAGAGCATACCATAAAGGAGAAAATGGAGACGATAAGTCGAGGAATGGATAAGGCCACCTGTTTAGGAAACAACAAACGTGTCTTTTAAACAAATTAACCAGGAAACATAATTCATGTTGGAAAGTGAAAGGAGAAGAAGTTTACCAAATTTTGACACAAGCGTGGACTACCCACTGGAATATCACATATACTATTGTCCACATAAAGAAGTATGCAATCCGAAACCAAGGAAACGGCTGAAAATTTTCGACTTAAAATTAGAAAGAGAGTAATAACATGAGTTGTGCATACGACTGAAGAGAAAGGAACGTACCAAGCAATTGAAAGCAGTGTCAGCAAGGAGGAAAATAGCATTCATCGTATGCATGCCAATAACCAACTGTCACAATAGAATGAGGGAAATATTTAGTTACCGAGTTGTAAGTTGCTTTTACACTTTTTTTTCTACTTTATTATTGGACATGTGCATAAGTATGCAATTCTCCATTTCTTTCTGGTATAGGTGATTGATTGCAAAAGTTTTTCAGTTGACAGAGACTTGTTTTGCTGCCAATTTGGTCCAGGAACACTTGGAGAGGTAAATAAAGCATACTTACAACGTTTAGGTGGTAATCTTTGATCGCAAGAAATGGAACAAGTATAAACCAGAAGACACAATCTGTGAGCATGACAGTCCCTGCATTTATCTGTTAACAAAAATATAGAAATTCAACTTAATGCATTCAGATATCTAAACTTATCACTAATAATCACCTCCTGAACAACAGTGGAACAGAAATTGGCAATTCTAAGACAAGCCCCATCCTCTCTGCTCTATTAGCTTTCTCAGGTTTATCCAATTCTAAACCATAAAGACCAAGACATATGTAGAGCTCCGTTTCAGATGATCCAAGAATAGATAATTGGAAATAACCAGGCTTTTCAATCTGTAAAGAAAATAAACACTGAACTGCTTTCGCCGATGCCACATTCATAGTCTTTATTTTCCAATAGCCAAATCGGTTGAGAGGTAAAGTCGCAGAGATTCACAAAACGAAATCCCTGCTCTAACTTAGAAGCGTTATCAGATAAATTACCTGGAAAATTACGTGAAACAGATGAGCCCATTTGCCTGCAGGTTGGCGAACATCTAGACCTTCAATAACGAAGTTCAAGTTTTTCCTTGCCATGGAAAGGTTACAACTTTCACCACTCCCAGGACTAAAGTTCGTTCCTTGCTCTGTATCAAAGTCTACGTGATCTACCTTGTCACCACCAACTGTTTTGTGATACTGATAGCAGCCATGCATGGAGAGTATTGATCCAAGCTACATTCAAATCGAGCAAAATTAAAGTAATAACAAATAGAGAAGAGCTAAATTTTAAGCAAACACGCACAAAAACTCAAAGAGAAGGGTTTGCAAGACATGATACTTGCCCCAAAATAGATGGTAACAGAAGCGACTGTCCACCTGTTCCAGACCAAGAAATAGGAATGTCAAGTAACCTAGACCAGTAATTGCGGAAAGTTCATAATTTAAAAGATCAATAGGCTTGCTACTCCTTTTGTGATTGATTTAACAAATCACATCTTCAACTTTCGTTTTAATTCATTTCAAGAATTCGGTATGAGAGCATCCATCCAGCAAACTTTAGCAGAGGTGCATCACTGCTTGAAATGCATCTATCAGCATTTTGAAAAACTTGAGAAGGGAGAAGAAGAAAAGCTTACTGGGTATAGTAGTAAAAGATGCTGCCTCCATTCACAAAAACAGCAACGATGAGCAGCACCAAAAGCACAATGAAAGCAGAACATCTAAACAACAGCAACCAAGCAGGGTGAATTCCCTTAAGGCATGGCCTCCAAGTTTCATCATCATACAAAAATGAATCTGTTTCTTGCTTGGTCTCTCCACCACTGTCACATTCCTTTCTGGAACAATTTTCTTTTTTCCGTATAAGTATCAATGAAATAGTCATCAAGAATAAAACCCACATGACACAAAGGAAGAATCTCCAGTTCATCCAGTAACTAGCTATGGTTGTATCGGCAGTCATGACTGGATGCCAACTATCTTTGGAGGATCCTGTTATAAGACTCATCCTGTCACTTTCCACTTCTCTGATTTTTCACTTGATAAACAGGAATCACAAGAGTGGCGAGAACGGTGCTTAAAATAGAATACACTTCAAAGAACCAGATGCCAATTACAAATACATTGCGAATTATTTCTTAAGGAGTAAAAATCAAGTTAGTGCACAAGGAGAGTCACAAATAAATGAGAGGAAAGAATGAATGAACAAAGAATAAACAATGAAAGGTCAAGCAATTGAAATTTTAGAAAATTAGACATAAAAAATGTGAGGAGTTAGATCCATATGTTTGGTTAATTATCCCAAACAGAAACAGTATTGCTGTTATTCCATGAACGAGCAGAGAAAGATCGAAGCTGAATCTATGATCAAACCACACGTACGGATACTTAAATGCCAGATTTTTGAAATCTTAAGTGGCCATACAGAACCTATATGTGTCATCATATTAGAAGCTTAAGAAGAATACATCCTAGTTGATAGGTGCTTATATACACCATTTCAACACCACAACAACCGGGGAGCAATTGTCCCAATGGGAATTCAAATTATTAAAAAAAAAACCATGTTGGTTTTGAATCGACAAATTCTCCAAAGCAATCAGAGATTCCAAACTTTAGGTGGTTTCTCTGCAGAAGGATGACATGCAACTTCATTGTATAAAAATAATAACCAATAACACAAAAGAAGCAGCTAAATTATAAGGAAAGGAAAGATTGATGCTTACAATGGAAAGCAGGACAATATGGTGGTGAGGCAAGAGCCTAAAGAAGAGGAGATGCTTTGCTTCTATGCTTTGGAGAGAAAACCAAACTAGAAGGAACAAAAAGAAAAGAGAAGAGGGCTCAAGGATAGATTTAGAAGGGAGAAGGTTCTCTGCTTTGAGCATAAGCTTCTGCTTTTTTTGCACTTGTGATCTTAAGAAAATCTTTGAAAAAGACCCTCCATATCCTATTCAAAACTCTTAATCCCATCATATCCATGCAAATATTTAAACAACAAAAGAGAAAACATCTTTTAAGACATCCAAGTTCCTGTCACCTTTTCTTGGATTACCAGCCTTTGTTTACCCTTTTTCTTGGTTCTCTATCTTACAATAAATTACATGTCCACTTTTGAAGAGAGAGATGAGATATGAAGATGGTATTTGGCTATAAAACATGGGGATATTCTGCTGAGAATGCTTGGAAGAAGATGGCTGGAGCAAGAAATGGTTTTTATATTTGGAAAAGCAGCGGCAATGTTTTTCTGCACTGTACTTCCATTCTTGCAGATGGACATCACCTTTTTCTGGCCAATGATTTGAGTGTGATTTGATTACGGCGCTTTACATGATCAATCACAATTACTCAAAATAAGTAGTAAAATCATAATCATACCCAAAAGCATATGAGGAATGATGACTTGTGTTAGCTTTTAGATTTCTGTTAAATATGTGAATCACGAGATTGGGTCAAATGGTG
This sequence comes from Erythroxylum areolatum, assembly GCA_024520975.1. Classification (NCBI taxonomy): domain Eukaryota; kingdom Viridiplantae; phylum Streptophyta; class Magnoliopsida; order Malpighiales; family Erythroxylaceae; genus Erythroxylum; species Erythroxylum areolatum. The sequence continues at coordinate 66,567,117 of JANIJH010000006.1, read as the reverse complement.
GGGCCGCTAGTTTGACCATCTTGACTACGCCTGTTTTAAACCTGATTGGCACACGTGTCGCGGTTGAATTGGTCGTTGTTAAGTCCAAAGGAATATCACTTGGGGCCCACAAGGTGGGCCAATGTTATCTAGTTATAAGCCCCCACTTTTCATGACTTTTCTTTATTTTATTTTATTTACGAGATATTAACAACATTTACCTTTAATGATCTTACCGTGTTGAAGCCGTCAATTTTTTAAGGGGTATCTGGCTTTTATGGCGGGAGTATATTGAAGTCCATATTTCTCTATTCGGTAGTTTGTGCACCTGTCTATACAAAAGGATGATGTTGATTTTGTATTTACAGCCATTTATGTCAGCCCACAAAACCAATACAGAAAATATTTATGGAATAACTTGCTGCAAATTAAACGAATCACGATGGGTGCATGGCTGCTTGGCGGTGACTTCAACGCGAAGCTGGAAGCAAGAGACCAACGTGGGGGCTCTCCTATAAGTAGAATAGTTAATAAAGCTTTTTAAGAATGTATTCACAGTTGCCAACTACAGGACCTTGGTTATGAAGGCTCATGTTACACCTGGAGGCGGGGGATGATTGTGGCACGGTTAGACTGAGTGTTTTGCTCCCCAGAATGGCATGATCGCTTTTTTAATACCACAGTAACACATTTACCTTATTTTAAATCTGATCACCGACCCATTTTAATCAAAATCCAGACGCTAAACTCGCAGTCCACAGTTCATCGTCATTTTCGTTTCAATACAGCATGGCTTGCGCATGAGTCTTTTGGAGCATTGGTGCACCAGCGCTGGCCCCACGAACCCCATAACTTCAGTGCTTCTCTTAGTCGCTTTGTAGGAGACCTACAGGAGTGGCACAAAGAGACATTTGGTAATATTTTTCAACGCAAGAAACGTTTACTCGCCCGCTTAGCAGGCATCCAG
>JANIJH010000006.1:66477424-66489683 GCA_024520975.1 Erythroxylum areolatum | reverse complement strand
AAAACGACGCTAAATGTGTTGTTTTGTTGTAGTGTCAATGGCATGGCTGAACGTCGTCATCAGCATATAATCGAAACAACCAAGTTGTTACTCCATTTTAGTAACCTACCTCCTACCTTCTGGTCCTTTGTTGTTCTCACAGCTATCTATTTGATTAATCGCATGCCCACTCCCACTCTGTTAATGAAAACCCCTTATGAGTCTTTACATCGTCAATCACCTACCTATAAGCACCTACACTCACTTGGGTGTTTGTGTTTTCCTTGGTTACGATCATACGTTGATCATAAAATTCCACCTTAGCTCCTTCCATGTATTTTTGTAGGCTACTTACTTACTCAGTTTGCATATCTTTGTCTAGATTCGCATACCCACAAACTATACATTTCTTGTCACGTTAGGTTCTTCGACGATCAATTCATGTACAAGTCCTTGTCTATACCTTCCAATCCATCTCAATCACCCCAAACCATTGTACCTGCTCCACCATATCAACTCATTTCGTTAGCTCCTACGATATCGTTGTCATCATTGCCTCAGTTTGTTGAGACTTCACAATCTGAACCAACACAACGGCCAAATCCACCACTAGCTCTGCTTTGCACTCACTCTATGCGGACTAGAGCTCAAAACAACATTTTTAAACTAAAAGTCTACACTATTAGCAAATACCTGCTACTCAATATAGAAGAGCCTAGCATGATCACTGAAGCTCTTCACTCGCCTCATTGGAGGGCTTCGGCTACAGCAGAATTTAATGCCTTGGTTAGAAATGGTACATGGGATCTGGTTCCGGCCACAGAGGCTCAAAACATTGTTAGGTGTAAATGGATTTTTTTCACAAAATGCAAGCTTGATGGGTCCATTAATAAGTACAAATCTCGCTTGCTTGCTCGAGGTTTTAGTTAGACTCCTAGTATTGACTACAAAGAGACCTCTCTAGTTTCAAACATCCTACTATCAAAGTTGTCCTCACTATTGCTTTAACAAATCAATGGTCACTACATCAAATGGACGTTAACAATGCCTTTTTACAAAGGCATCTTCTGGAGACGGTTTACATGAAACAACCTCCAGGCTTTGTACATCTAGATCTACCATCTCATGTCTGTAGGCTTCGGAAAGCGATATATGGTCTCAAACAGGCACCAAGAGCGTGGTACAATAAGCTGCGACAATTCCTACTATAGTATGATTTCCTCACTAGTGTTTATGATTCCTCTCTCTTTTTTTATCATCAGCATGGGATAACTGTGTACTTCTTGGTCTATATGGATGATCTTCAGCTTAAGGTTAACTCCTCGGCTGCTCTTCAAAAATTCATGGATGCTCTATCATCTTGGTTTTCTCTCAAGAATCTTGGTCCACTGAGTTATTTTCTAGGAATTGAGCTCATACCAACTTCAACCGGGCTGTTTCTTTCTCTACAACGGTACATTCATGATTTACTTTGTAAATTTGATATGGTCGATGCCAAATCTTATAGAACTCCTCTTGCACTTTGACTACGTTAAAGCTTGATGATGGCATTGTTTCTGTTAATGGGACTTTGTTTCGAAGTATTTTGGGAGCACTTCAGTATATCACACTGACACATTCAGATCTCAGTTTTACAATAAATAAACTATCACAATTTATGCATCGGCCAATTGATACTCATTTTTTTCAACTCAAGAAAACACTTCGGTATCTTAAACATACACATAATTTTGGGTTACTTTTAACTAGATCACCTGATCTCAATTTGGTGGCTTTCAGTGACGCCGACTGGGGTGTAACTTCGACTCTCGGATATCTACTTCTGCCTTTGTGGTTTATCTAGGGAACAATCCTATTTCCTGGTACTCTAAACGTCATCAGACAGTTGCACGCTTGTCAATAGAAGTTGAATATTGTGCGGTTGCTAGTACAGTGACAAAAATTATGTGTCTGTGAAATCTTCTTACTGAGCTCCATATATCCTCATCTGTCATTCCACATATTTACTGTGAGAATGTCAGTGCTACTTATATTTTTTCCAAACCTATCTATCACTCAAGCATGAAACATCTAGCACTTGACTATCATTTTGTCCAAGAATAAGCACGATTGCAACATGTCCAGGTCTCTCATATTTCCATGACAGATCAGACTACAAATGCTCTCCCTAAACCATTGTCACGTGTTTAGTTTGAGATTCTTTGATCCAAGATGAAAGTTTCTCCTCGACACTACATCTTGCAGGGGCATGATAGAGATAGGAGTTGTGATAGAGATAAAAGTTGAACTCCAAGTCTTTGATAAGATTGTTAGTTTTGTTAGATGTGTACATTATTTGTTATACGATCTCGACAATCCTATAAGTTAGGATCTTAGAACCAACCATAGCTCTATATATACAAGTGTACTGATACTCAATACTATATATAATAGTTCATATTAAATTCTTCTTTTTAACTTAAAGCTTCTTAGATACAAGTTAGTTAACCTTTAACCTTAGTAACATATATCAATTTTAATGTTTGCATTTATATTGCAATGGGATACTTATCATTGAACTTCTTAGGTATACTTCTGGTGGACTCTTAATGTCTTTCAAGTCCAATTCAACTATAGATTTCAATGAAATATTTTATTTTTATTAATAACATAAAGTATCAAGTTCTTACTTAGCTCTCTCACTCCAAATTAGGAGCCCGATTATAGTTATTTCTTAATTTTTCCGTCATCGAATTATCACATTTTATAAATCAGTTTTAATGAAATTAAGTTTCTTCTCTGCAATTTCAACCCAGTGGGGTATGATATCATATGACATACTACTGTTAATAAAAGAAATATTATAGTTATTTATACTCTACTAACACCCTTAACTATCAAATAGATGTGGACCAGTGTCTTTTACTTGAAAGGACCGCAAAATTATTTCTCAGTTATATTAATAATTTGACTAATTAAGTTACATAATTAGTTAATTCTTGGCAAAATTTGTTAATATAGGTGATTTTATTCAGTATGTAACCTTTTAGTAAAAAGTTGTGATTACAGATTTTATAGTAGATCATTTTATAATATAACACTTTTTAAATTATTCTTTAAAATTTATAATATTATAATTTGGATATAACCTACTTTATTGTCACGAAACTTTGTAAAATCTTAACATAAATAAGATTCAATTATGATTAAAATATATAATAATAAACTTGAAGTTAAGGAATAATATCATATTTGATCTTGACAAAAAAATAGTATTATACTATATTTTTATGTATTATTTTCAGTTTGGCCATCATTCAACATTCATAGTTCATACAATGATGTTTCAAATTTTCATGGTAATATTTTTAATCATTTAGAATAATAAGGTGGATCGTATTAACACCTTCAAGTACAGAATGCAAATTATTACTTTTAAATTTTGAGGATTAAATTAAAAAAATTAAACCACTTACCTATTTAAACTTATAAAAAATAAAAACTTTAGTTTTGACATTTTAATGTTCTTATATTTCATAAACTTAATCTTAAACAAGATTTAGAGTGAGTTTAATGAATTAATAATTTTTTTATAATTTTGATGACAATCGAAAAAGGTTAAGCACTAACAGAGGATGAATGGTGAAAACTATTAGTTTATATCCTACAATCAATCGGTCAGTTTTAGTTTAATAGAATAATTTAAATGTATTTTTTATCTTGTACATAATTGATTATATATGATAAATTCTATAGAATACTTATACATTGCAAAAGAAATTATGATAAGATTATAATTATGAAATTTATTTTGCATTTATATATTATCCCTATATTGTTCCTGGTCATTGTTCCATTAAGACTGGACATTAACTGAACGTCAAAGGATTAGTATATGTTATATTTTTCCTTATAAAGGAAGAATTATTTCTTTATTTTGTGAATAGTATAAGGAATATACAGGGCAATGTAGCCTAATCATCTCCTTAAATAAAAAAGAATCTAGTTATTCTCTAAGTAATAAAATGTCATTAATTCATATACTAATTAATTGAATGTTAACTAATTATCTATAGAGAATCAGTTAATTATCTCTAGAGATAACTAGTTGATTATTTTTATAATATCAAAGATAATTAGCTGATTATTTCTATAATTTTAACACTCTCCATCAAGTTGGTGCATAGATATTGATCATGATCAACTTACTTAAAAAGATTTCAAAATTTTGTCTTAGTAGCCCTTTGGTAAAGATATCAATAACTTGTGTTGCAAGTACAAATGGTATACAAATGAGTCCAATTTCAAGTTTTTCTTTTATAAAATGCCTATCAATCTCCATATGCTTTGTTCAATCATGTTGAACTATATTGTTGGCAATATTGATAGGTACTTTGTTATCATAATACAACTTCATTGGGTACTCTACTGGTTTCTTATACAATCTCGAATATTTGCTAGTACTTATTTTGTTAGTGTTGTCGTCCCCAAATAACTAAGTTAAATCTCATATCTGTAAGATGTGTTCTCTTAGGCTACTCTCATCTGTAAAAGAGGTATTAATGTTAATTTCTTAATCTTAATAAGTAACTTATATTAACTAATGTTACTTTTTTGGAACATATTACTTTCTTTCTTACTTCTTCGATTTTTTAAAAGGAGGATGATGATTTGTTGGCTTACAATATCACATATTAGGCCATTGATGTTACTTCTACATCTAATATTCTTAAACCACCACCAATACCATGTATTCACTTAGCCTATTACATATTAGATTACCCGTAAACAAGTTCGATACATATTTCTTCTTCAACATCAACTCCAACAATTGATGATCCTGATCTCGATATTGCCTTTTGCAAAAGTAAACGTTAAAGTACTTATCTTATTTCATCTTTTGTTTCTTATGTTCATTTGTCTTCCTCTTGTTATTCTTTTATTGTCTCCCTTGATTTTGTGGGTCATTCAAAAATTGTTCATAAAGGTTTACTCATCCTGGTTGTCATGATACTATGATAGAGGAGATGAATGTTTTAGATGCTAATAGTGCCTGAGATTTAATGAACTTCCTTATAGGAAAGAAAACAATTAAATACAAATAAATGTTTACAGTCAAAGTCAATTATGATGGATTAGTGACCTGACTTAAAGTACAAATTGTGAAAAAGGCTATGCTCAGAATTATGGTATGAATTATTATGATACTTTCTCTCATTTTGCTAAATTAACCTCAATTCACCTATTGATTTCTATGTCAACTATTCATAATTGGCCCTTACATAAGTTAGACATAAAAATGTCTTTTTACATAGTGACATTAATAAAGAAGTGTATATGGAGTAACCATTCAAGATTGTTACTTAGGGGGAGTTTAGAAAGGTTTTCGATATTTGAAAGACCTTATATGGTTCCAAATAGAGTCCTCATGTTTGGTTTAAAAAATTTATTCATGCAATGGAAAGGTTTAGCATGAATAAGAGTAAGTTTAACCACTCATTTTTCTATAAACATTCTAAATCAGGTGCCATTCTCCTGATTGTGTATAAGGATGATATTATCATTATTGGAAGTGATACTATGGGCTTTTCATCTCTAAAGTCCTTTCTCCACAATTTCATACAAAAGATTTAGGAATTTTAAAGTATTTTTTTAGAATAGAGATGACAAGAATTAAGACCAAAAATCAAGGGCTAAATTATGTTATGGTGCATCCTAATTTACAACTTTCCAAAGATGAAAACTTATTTGAAGATTATGAGAAATATAGAAGATTGATTATAAAATTGAACTATCTTATAATAATTCATCTGGATATGGCATAATTTGTCAGTATTGTAAGTTAATTATTTTCTTCCCCAAGCTTTCATAATTTGGCTGTTCTACAATAGATCCTATGTTACTTAAAGGGAGTTTTTGGACAAGGGATATTGTATGAAAGTCATGAGCATACACATATCAAGTGTTTCTCATATCATATTAGGCAAGTTCTAAGATTGATCGAAAATCAACTATTGGCTACTATATCTCTATTAAAGGAAATTTAGTCTCATAGAAAAGTAATAAGCCAAATGTTGTGTGCTAGTCAAGTGTAGAATCTAAATATAGAGCTACGAAACAATCACTTTATGATATGTATACATAAACTCTTAAGTGAAATTGATCTTAAAGACTCAATACCAAAAAAATTCTGGTGTAATAACTAAACTACTTTACATATTGCTTCTACTTTTATGTTTCTTAAATGAACAGAGATTGATTGTCATATTGTTTGTGAAGAAGTGTAGCAAAATTTGATCTCTACAAAAAAAAATGAAAATTAGAGAACTTAGAGATATTTTTTCAAAGTCTCTAATATAACTTAGATCAATTATATTTGTAATAAGTTGGTTATAATTACTATCTATATTTCAGATTTAGGGGGAATGCTACAATCGTATATTACAAATTATATGCAATTTGTATAGCTGTAGATTGTGTATAGCTTAATTATAAGAATCCCATTTTTGCACTTATATAATTGTTAGTTAAGTAATTAGTATATTTATGTATCTCGAACATCAATTAAAAGATCTTTATACACTTTGTTTCATAAGTGACATATAACATCATCAATTTTAAAGGGGAGCAAATTGTTTTTATGAAACTTCTACCTTGAATTTATGCAATTCTATTCATACGATGTTAATCTATACTATTATTGACAAAATCTTCTTAAAAGGCCACAGGTGGTCGGGCATACATTTTTAAAGAAAGGCTTGGGGTTAGTCTTGACCAAGAAGATGAAATGGATTGTCTTGTGGTTGCAGCAAACTTTTTACTTAAGGTGATATCTTTAGTTGTGAATGTAAATATATAGAATAGTATCTAAGTTACACTTAACTCCCACTTAGCTCTCAGTTGTAACTACAACTTTATTAGTTGTTATAGCAATTATCAGTTGTAGGTAGTTAGATTGTTAGCAATTTACTATTAGTTAATTCTTCTTCATTATGATTTGTATATATAAGAGATATTAACATTAATAAAAAAATATCAACTTTTCATTTTTGCTTCATCTAGATAAATCTATTCATGGTACCAGAGCTATATGATCACTGGTTTCTAATAAAATACACATTTTACTACTACAAGTCAATGCTAATCATGGAAAAAATGATCATAGTAATGAAGCAAGATAACAGTACAAAAGCCAAATCACTAAAGATCCTTTACAACTTCAATCATCATGGATATTCAACTTCATTTCCAAAGAGTAAGTTGATGCCTATTTATGCAAGAAATACTAAAAGAACTATGTGATGAATTATAGGAGAGATTTGGAGAAAGCAATGGGCCTATGATATATCAAATTCACAGGGAGATAAATATGATTTGTCAAGGAAACATGAACATTGCTAGAAAGAAATTGCAGGATGAGCTAAGTTGTTTGTTGCCGATTCCATAATGTATATGTGGTTCATCAAAGGCCACGGGTGATATAAATCAGATGAGTAGATTGATTTAGTTCTTGATGGTTCTAAATGATTCTGTCGATCATATTAAAAATCAAATTCTTCTGATGAATCATGTTCCTAGTGTGAATAAAGCCTATTCGATGATATTAAGGGTTAAGAAGTAGAAGGAAGCACATGCTATGGAGGATATCTCATAGCATAATGTTGTGATGGCTAGAGGACACGATTTCAAGAAGGAAAGTGGAAAAGAATACAACAAAGAAAGCAATCAATAGTGTGATAAGAAAAGAGAAGCGAAGAAAGATAGATTCTGCGATTACTGCAACATAGAGCGACATCTGAAAGAAACTTGCTTCAAATTACACGAATATCTAGAGTAGTATAAGGGCAACAAGGAACAAAAAGAAAAGAAACAACAAAGAAAAATAAACAACTAAGAATGATGGCTACTATTGCTAACATGTTGTTTGAAGGAGCTGATAAATCTAATGCTATCCAAAAGACACCTCGATAGATTGCAGAAATCTCCAATGTTATCTAGTAAGAGGTTATAAAATACATGAAAATGATGAATATTGGTGAGGGTAGTCACCAAATCAATTATACTCATTTAGTAGACTTTACAAGTTCTATAATTAAATTTTCTTTCATTTCAATTAATTTTGTTGAACCTGGTTTATAGATATTTGATATAGGAGCCTCAACTACATGACATCATACTTTAACCTCTTTGATCAGTCTAAAACCCTAAAAGAATATGCACAGATTTTCTTGCCTAATGGATAAGTCACTGGTTCATCACATAGGCAATATAACCATAAATTCCTCCCTTACACTTGTCACTGCTCTTCATATATCAAGCTTTAAATTCAACTTACTTTCCGTTCACAAACTTACTAACTTATTTGGCATTAAGATCAAAAGATGTCATATTTTATGAATCTGTGTATCCCTATGCCTAAACCAATAACAATATCACACCACATAATAATACAACTCCTTTTCCATTAATTCCTCATAATGAATATTTTTCAACACTTCCTAATGACTTCTATTACCTTTTACCGATACCACATATAGATGATACAAAGGTTACCATACAACCAATTGAAGAACCAAATTCTGAACCTACCCCAACTCATCCTCAGCCTCTTCTACCTAAGTTACCCACCAAACAAAGCACTAGAATTAAGTATCGATCGACAAAACTAAAAAAATTATGTCTCAAACATAAATACTTCTTCATGTGACTTCTCTTCTACTGCTACAAAATTCTCAACTTAGTCAACTAATTTAGGTACATCCTATACTCCTCCATCTTTTCCTTTTCTTCAACCAAATTGTTTTACCCCACCATACTTGAATTTCATGGAAAATATATCAAGCCTTCATGAACCTCAGAGCTACAATCAAGCTAAACTGAATGAAAATTGGGTTAAAGCCATGCAACAGTAGTTAAACGTATTGGGGGAGAATCATGGCCCTATTTGGCAATTAGTGGATTGCATTAGATGTTAGCTAATTATATCAACAGATTGCTAATATTGGATTATAACAGCTGATTTGACTAGCAGATAACATCAGCTATTTATTAAAGATGTTTGGTAAAATTAACTATTCAGTATTAGCTATTTATATGTAAAATAACTTATAAGGACATGACTATAAAAATGAATTATAAGAAAATAGGTATTATATCTTAGTATTTCTTTAAATATTCTCATAAGAATTTAGATTTTAGATATTTAATTTTACAAAATAAATATATATATATTTTTATCATCGATATATTTTCATTAATTAGTTAATTTAAAATTATTTGATCTTTTAGTTTCAAATGAGTAATAAAATTAACTTGTGAATATTATTAAAAAATTATATAAAATTTTATTGTAATTTATTTTTTATTTAAACTATTATATTTTAAAATATTTTCTTTTAAATTATTATTTGTTTATATATAGCTGCAATGGCTATTGACAGTGGCTTGAACATTGTAACATAAAGAGGACCTTTGACGTGCACACACCAAATAACTTAAATTCTATAATACAATGTGACAATTGATGGCAATTTACTTAGTAAAGAGTGGGCACAATTGTCATTAACACATAATGTTAGTAAGTTGAAGACCAAAATGCTACTTTTAGTAGCTTTTTAAAACTTAGCTGATTGAGTTCAATCAGCCAACCTAATCAATTGATTACCAAACATCTCTATTAGATGTTTGACTATTTCAAATAGCTAAAATCTTTTAATCATCTAAAAAATGGCTAATAAGCCATTTGTCAAATGGGACCCATACATGGTAGTTAACTTCCTTACCTCCAAAAAAGAAAGTTATTGGTTCTAAATGGATTTATATGGTAAATTTTAAACATGATGGAAGTGTGGATAGGTATAAAGTGAGATTAGATACTAAACAGCACAACCAAAATGAAGGCCTTGATTATATTGATAGTTTTTCTCCTATTGCTAAACTAGTAACTGTGATTAGGCTACATGCCTTTCCACTTGCAATTCTATCATAGGTTACTACATTTTTCTTGGCTCATCTTTTATCTTTTAGAACACCAAGAAGAAAACTACTATATCAAGGTTCTCTATAGAAGCAGAGTACAAAAGCATGGCTACAACAGTTTGCAAAACTATAGTGGCTCACTTATTTGCTGGAGGATTTTATTATTTCACTTCAGTTGCCAATTACTTTGCTTTATGACAATCAAGTAACATTACATATAGTTGCTAATCCCCTGTTCTATGAAAGAACAAAACACCTTGACATTGACTGTTATTTGGTTCGAGAAAAGCTCAAGCAAGGTTTCATTCAAACTACGCATGCTCCATCTATACTGCAACTAGTAGATTCGTTTACTAAACCTCTCACAATTCCTATATTCAATAAATTGCTTTCCAAGCTGGGTTTGGTTGATTTTCATCAACCTCCAATATGAAGGGGGGATGTAAATATATAGAATAGTATTTAAGTTATCACTTAACTATCTTTAAGTTCTTAGCTGTAACTACTACTTTATTAGTTGTTAAAGTAGTTATAGGTAGCTAGTTTATTAGAAAATTACTGATAGTTAATTCTTCTTTATGTAGTTTTTATATAAAAGAGATAATAAAATCAATAATAGCTACATCAAATTTTCATTTTTTCATCTTCTAACTAAATCTATTTAGTGAATGTTAATTTCTGATGTACGGTCTCAATTCATCCATGTTTCGTTAATGGAATTACTGTTTAATTCATATTTCAAGCTAGTTATTTTACTAATGCGCTCTTAAGTTAAAGGTTGCTTCCCCATGGTTCTCTTATATGTGTATATGCTTGTTAAGGAAAATTTTGTATTTGAGGGTTTAAATACATGCATAAACACAATGTGTGATTATTGGTTTCACTCTAAAATTTAAGAAAGTTATGGCATACTATGATGGAGGCCAATTTCTACAATCAAAAGTTTAATGGAAGAAATAGGAAAAAATGTCAGATTTTTTACTAAAGAGAAGAGGATGAGCAAAAAGGAAGAAAGGAAAGAGAAAAGTTAAGAGGAAAATGATTCAATATCATTTATCCAATAGTAAAATATGATTTTACATTGAACCTAACCCCTCTATTTTTATAACTAGAGACTAATTACTACAACAACTAAGGGAATGTAAGTGGAAAAGAAGATAAATAAGAAACCTAACAGAGAAGCATTACCTATGTACCTAAATATACTAATTCAACTAGGAATATTAAGTACGGGAAATAATCACTAATTAAAGTTAAACCTAAGTTTTTCCAAATCTTCTGTTATTTATTGTTGGTCTTGCATCATACTCTCTGTTTGCATACCTTAATTATGGGAATTCAACTGAATACTATTGAAGATTTGTTAGCTTAGATTTATTACCAAAAAATGATTGATACTTTCTTGCTTTCTATAATTGGAAAGATATATGTTATTTTATTTATGGTTAATCTATATATGTTTTATTCCCAACACTTAATTTTGAACTTGTTGATTGTTTTATGAATTTGTTTCTATTGATTTGTACTTGTGAATTATGTGCTAGAAATGCAACTATCCATTCCACTAGTCCTACTACCTTTCTCTCTATAACCAGGCAAGCTACTCATCATGAAACTTTCACATATGTGGAATGTAATAAAGATTTCCTTCAAATTTACTAAATTTTATATTAAGGTTTTTCATGATCTTTACTTTCAATGTTGATGAGTTGCTATAGTTGAGTCAAATGGGAGATAATAGAACAATTGACATACTTGTTGGTGATATTTATGGTGGTATGGATTACAATAAGGTGTATTATGATTTTTATGCATGTCAATCTCTTTTAAAACTACTTTCAAGTTCTTCCACTTCAGTAGATGTTGGTGCTACTTCATTAATGTACGGTTATTACAGAACTATATCTTGATATCTTGTAATAACTTCCCTCCCTTGTATATTGGTACTTCAACATTGACTATTGCTTCTAGTGTTGGACTCGATCTCGGAACCGGAACCCCAACCGAAAAATGGAAGACAAAATGCGAAGGTCGAACCTGGAAGTGGGCCGAACCAAAAATGGAAGAATCGAAATCGAAATCAAAATCTAAGCAAACAAAGTGCGACATCCGGTAACGAAAATTCTTGAAAATCCTCGTCGCGTTGGAACCCTAAGACTAAAGCAAATCCGAAAAATCGGTATAGATTACTCAAAACCGGTATAAATCCGAAACCGGTATAATTTTTTTTTCCCTTACATTCATTTAAGCATCTTTATTCAAAAGCATGCAAATTCCATAACCAATCCATACAATTTCCTTTTTGGAAACTCATCCTTATGCA
>JANIJH010000006.1:66450485-66462132 GCA_024520975.1 Erythroxylum areolatum | reverse complement strand
TCAATGAATGCATGTACACTTTTTATCCGAAACATTACGTATTTATGTGCATATATGCTAACATGATGCATGAGTAAAAAAAATGCATTCCTTAGTCTCAATTTCTCTTTGAGCTCGCATGAACTGAAATTTTGAGTCACAACCCTTAATATGGGGACGAGATGTTACATTTCTCCCGTAATTTGTCTAATCCCACATATCTCTTTTTTAATATTCACTACTTATAATGCGAGAAAGAACTTCTTCAAAAAGATACTTTTTATCTCATTCTATGTTGTCACTGAAATAGGATGAAGATAATATAGTAAATCCTTTTCCCTATCTTTCAATGAGAACAGGAAGGCCCTGAGATTAATTTTTTTTTCTGACACCTTTTGTGGCTTCATTTCAGAGCAGATAACATGAAATTCGTTCAGGTGTTTATGCATATCTTCACGTACAAGACCACAAAAAATTGGCAGTAAGTGAATCAAACCAAATCTCAATTCGAAATCTATCTTAACATTTGGAAATTGTATGCATAAGGGTTGTTGATTCAAATTCGGTGCTGCTAACTCCCTCAATGTTCTAGGGTTAAGATTTATCATCTTTTTGTCTACTTCTTGAAAATTAGAGTCTTCACTAATTGTTAGATCTATTTCAACTTTCACATATGAAGGTAAATGACCATTTCCTTGTTTAGTCTCTTTTCTCAAACAACACACTGTCTTCTCAATTTCTGGATTATATTATAATTTACATGTATAAGAAACACGAGTCATACAAAACAAAAGGTTAGTAGTAACTGTAAGATAAAAACACAAAGAAACTAAAAACTTGTAATAGCTCCCCAGCACTGACGCCAAATTTTAATAGAGTTGTCGAAGCCCCCAAAATAATTCTAATTCTCCAAACTTCTTATAGTAGTCATAGAACCAGGTTGAATTCCTAGAAAACTAAACACTAGTTTCTTAAATTCAAGTAATAAAATAAAATGAGGGTTTGGATTAATTAAAATTAATAAGAAATCAAATTAAATAAACTAAATATAAAATTGAGAAAGTCAATATTACCAAACACTGATTCAAGGAAAAGATCTCATCTAATTGTAATATTGATCATTAGTTTAAAAAGAATATTTTTACAATTCAAGCAGTTAGTCCAAAACATATTAGGATAGTCGTAACAAGTCTCAAATTTTTCTAAATTAATTGGTTCAAACCTAGCATCCAACCAAAAACTTATTATCAATGGACTAGATATGATAGCATTCCATATCAAATAAATGATAGCAATAAACTTAGTGAAAAGAATAATCGAGATAATTGCAATTATTCAACTTAATTTTCTTGTTTATCATAAGTTAGATATGGGAATTCATAAATAACCTATTTGCTACTTGTAACAATCTTTCATGACAATTACGAATCATTGAATTAATGGATAGTGATAAAATACTCAATATTAAATAAATTGTCAGATTAACCAATACTAATTATTCATGAAATATGAAAACTCAAGGTAAGAAATACTTAAATTAAAACATGAATAAAAGTTAAAAACCTAAAACCTCACAAAGTTATAACTAGAATATCGAATCCCTTGAATCAGAATGATTGAGTTTAGCCACACACGACTTTTGCTTCGAAAAAATAGAAGAAAGATAAGGAATTGCAAAAACAGTAAGAAGAGAGAATCTCTTTCTATTGTGAGAAGCGTCCCTTTTATAGGTTTTTCTAATCTAATCATAATCTAATTCTAACTTTCAAAGATATCTATCTAAATTCAAACTCAAATTCCTGCATGATAAGGATAAAAGGAAGTTTCTCAGTTAAACTCCAACTCTTCAAGTGATAAGCCTTTTCCATTACAGCAATCTCTTCACTTCATCCAAAATTCATGATTATCATCAATAGAGTCTCAATTTGATGTAATCGCTACTTTTCATCTCCTAAAACAAAATAAACGTTAATTTTAATATTTAAGCACCAAAATAAATTAAAAAACAAAGGAGATAATATCAAATAATATGTCAAGGTAAGATCTTATCAATCATCTTTAACACCAATAAATGAACTTCTACTATCAATTTCATAATTCAATATCTCCCTTTTATCTTTCTCATGATGATACTCTTCAAGCAAAGTTTTCATTTGCCATTTCATATCATGACTCACTTTTAACAAAGTTCCACATCTCCTTTAACTCTAACTAAATGCTTATTTAATCTGGTAATTCCTCCAATTTTCGAATCCTTGTTACAAAATAAGCAAATGGTATGGTTCTTCATACCAAGGACCAATGCAACATGAGCTAAAGCTAGATTATTGTATCCTCCCGAAGTGGTTGAATTATCAGAAATACTTGAACTTCTTTCCATTTATCTGTAAATATAAATGAAGATATATATCAAAATAAAGAACACATAATTTCATTATCAACTACTATCGCAAAATATGTATTGTCTAACTCAAAAATCTAAACTAACACAATCATATAATACACATATACATCATATATAATATAACTAATTTCTATCATTACATCATATATAATTCAATTTCATTTATCACAATTCACCATTAATTTAAAAATTAGTAATCCAAGTATTCAACATACACAATTACACAATACACTTATACATCTTATATATTATAACTCATTTTATACAATTACACCATTCAACCATAAACTAAAGACATACATTCACAACTATAACATATTCAACTTCAACCTTAACTCACAATTATAAGTTTACAACTTACTTTATGTAATCTATAATTCAACTCCCAGCTAATATATGTTGGTTACTTCTACAATTCAATTTATATTGCTTATAATTAATTTGTTTCTTAACTTATTGTAACTAAAATCCTAATTCCTAACTTTAATATAACAATCTTTCATGTACCAATTTTAATCAAATCTTTTAGTTTCTTACCTAAATTTTCAAATACATTGATTTTCTTCATAAATTGACAATATCTAAATTATATTGAAATTGAACCAACTCACAAAATAATTCTAAGTTTCAAATCCAAACTTTCCAATGCATTAATTTTCTTTATAAATTGTCAATGTCGAAATTATATTAAATTGAACTACCTCACACAAACAATTCCAAGTTTCAAATCCAAATTTTCCGATACATTAATTTTCATTATAAAATGACAACGCATAAATTGCATTGAAATTGAACCAACTCACACAAACAATTCTAACATTCCAACAATTTCATCTATCATAAAACACACATACACAACAAATATAATGCAATTGCAATTCAAAGGAAAAAAAAAAAGCACACCCAAAAAATAAAAAAATGTAATTACAAGTCAAGTCGGTTTGGTTCTGTTTAGGTCGGGTTAGGTTTGGATCTGGATCTAAAAATTAAATTTCAGATTTGCGAATTTTGCTACACTCTACACTCTACACGCACTAGGCACGACAGTGGACAGTTGGAGGTGGTGGATGAAGAGCAGTTGGGCAGTGGGTGGCCGATGGTGGCGTTATGGGCACAGGAGAGTGGAGATAGAACTAGCTTTGACTGTGAGGAAGAGACGATGGTGAAGAGTCACCGGAGAGGATAAACGAGAGAGAGAATGACTACGTGAGAGAGAAATGTGAGACAGTGGGAGAGATGAAAGAGTTGCAAACAGAGTCGGGGTGGAGAAGGGGTTAAGTTTTTTTTTTTCTACAAAATGGTCCTTCAAATTTGTAAAATTTATGGTAATGATCGGTACTACGCAAAATTGTCAATATCGATTGATACCTATGAGGCCAATCTTGTACCGTTTTTTGACTGGTACGAAATGAAACACAATACGTGACTCCCAACAACATAGGAAGCTTATAACACTTTTTAAATTATATCTTAATCATTTTTGGTCGGTATTGCGCAAAATCACGCTAATCGATATCTATGAGGCCAACATTGGAGTCTAGATCCTCTGTCTAATTTTATGGTGTCCTATTGTGTCCAATGAATCTCAGCCATTTATTTATGTGGGTCCCGCGTGAGTTCTGCATAAATGAATACGGGTCCTGCATAAATGAATGGCTGAGATTCATGGGACAGAATAAGACACCATAAAATTGGACAGAGGATCCTATCCTTCAACTTTGTACCATTTTTTGGCTAGTACGTACAAAACACATTACGTGACTCTCGACAGCATAGGAAGCTTAGAACACTTTTCAAATTATATCTTAATCGCTCACCGGAAATGAGTTAAGATTTGTACGACATTTTCTCATGTTTACACCATGAAAAGCACTAATTCTGTAATCTTTCACGGTACTACAACAAAATCCCGAGTCTTAGAATGTGTGAACACGAAAGATACCAAATTAGGAAAAGATGAAGCAAGATAGACAACATATAGTAACAAACACTGAGATAAAAGCATTTAAGGCAGTCATTTGTGGTCTACGACAGTTCTCATTCACACTTCTGCTTGTCCAGCCAATGAAACTTGAAGACTGCATTCTTAGAAAGAAGCAAGAAAAAGAAGACCATTTCCATCAAAGGCATATACTTCGGAGTTTCTGGCTGATCATCATCACTCTGGGTGATCACAAACTTTGCTGTTATTTGCAGTAGTTCCTATACCAGTTGATTGGAAGTGGCCGATCCGTAGCCATTGATCATGCTACTCCATGTCCCAAAATTGTTTAGGTATCCAAAAGAGTCCTTGCCACCATCAGAGTATGCTTGGTTTTGCCATTCAAGCGATAAGAGTTTGGGGTTGGGCTTCATATCAACATCATTTCCTTGATCGTATGGAAGAATTAGCCTTTGGCAAGCTTCAATCAAATTTCCACCATTGCCATCAATTGCTGACATGCCAAATGGAGAGTCAATTCCATGGAACTTTGGCGGTAAACCATGATGACTTGTATCTCCAAGGCCTACCATGGCAATGTGATCATTCCCCATGAAATCATAGTTCCTTGAGCTCCCCACTATAGCCTCTAACTTACTCTCCATAAAGTCAGTTGGCCTAGGGTTATCAAGCATATCAAGGTTATACTCGTCTTCGATGAAGTTGGGGTTTGTCCGTGTCCCTTGTGTCTGAATTATGTTATTGTGGAGTAATAGTTGAACCTCAGGAAAGGAAAGGTGAAGATCAGTTGGATTATGGTGATGATACGATGATGCTGAACCGTGGTTTTGGTTAACAGATTGGTCATTTGATTTTTTGCTTACTTTCTTATTCTTCCTACAGCCACCACCTACAGGGATGTTCCTTAGAGTGCCTCCTTTGGTCCAATACCTCCTACAAGTCTTGCAAAAGTACCTTGGCTGAGAGAGGCTGTAGTTGTTGTAGTAGCAAAACTTGGTGTGCGTAGACTCACACCTCGGACACTTGACAGCTTGGTCTTGTGGTGGCCTTAGCTTCCTCTCTATTAAAGGCCTCGAGCATGTGAGCATGTCTCCAGATGGTGAAGAAGAATCCATTCCAGACTCATCGTGAATCGTCCCCTGACACACGGAAGGTCAAAAAAGGAACATGGGAAATGTATTAGAATTAAGGCTACAGTGGCTGAAAATGTAAGGGACTTAAATAAGGGGAATTCTCTGTACTTGCCAAAGATAGCAACGATTAAAGGATCCGAGACTCACTGTATTCTCTCTAGTACTTCCTGATATATATCAACAAAGAAGAATGCTATAATGCTAGTAATCGAAAAGAAAAGAAGACCCGTGAACCTATCTGCGATGTAATTGGTTTTGCAAATTCGGGAACAACAGACAACGACACAGTATGGAAAACTAAAAGACTCTAATTTACTTGGAGATGATAATTAGTTAGCGGGCATACATTCCCCTCCAAATTCACCATTTTTTGTTGCTCAATCCAAAATGATGTAATAACATTAGTTTCTAATGTGAATAAGATAAAGCTAAGAGCCTCCTGGATAGCTCAAACTAAGCTCCCTAGAAACCTACTTTTCCCATTGTTATTACAATTCTCCAAGTGAACACAGAAAATGAAACTTAATCACGCTAAAACAGGATATAAAAAATGCAAAAACGTAGTATCAGCGTTAGATTCTGCAAAAGGATCACATACTTGAAGCCAATCGGCTGAGTCCATGGAAACTTGTAGAGATGTAAGACCCATAACGTACTGAACCAACCAATTATGAAACGCAAGGAAAGAGAACTTATCAGCTTTCTTAGCACTAACTAGACACCAAACCCGGCCTTTCCTCTCAAGCACCACACTTGATCACTTCACGTAGTTTTCCTCTTTATATATCTATCGGTAACCATGCAAGAGAAAGTGGGCCGCCTGTGAATGATAAGCAGAGAAGGAGAGGGACAGAACAGAAATTAGTGAGTTTGTGATGTATGGGAGGGTGTGGGATGGCCTTGTTAATAAGAAGACGAGAAAAGTAAAACTCTCCAGACTCCGACACAGCTTGTACTACTAAGATACACAGTCTTGGGCTTAGTCCAAGTGGGGCCCTACAATGTCTGTCTATTATTTCTTCTGTTAGGACAAGGGCCCCACTTCGCTTACGTCAGCGACCGTGGTGTTTTAGAGCCGTTGATCGTGGAAGACGACTCGTCGTCGCGGCGTAGTATTCACACTAGCTAAGGTCTGTGCTTGACGTGACAGAAGCTAACCCAAAGAAAGACAAGAGACGAGAATGATTTCGGGGATATCGATAAAGAACGCATATCGAAGGAGCACTCCACCTGCGGGACCCAGGGTGGACCCACTCACCCTCCTCCCACAAGCAAAGCATCGATTCCTCGCCTCATGCGCCCCTCACGTGCTTCCTTCCATTTGACCAAGTTCAATCCTTTGCGCCAACTCAATTTATAAGAAGATAAGTCGCAGCACATTAAATGTAGCTAAGCGGTGTCTTGGTTTAAATGGTTAAAGAAGGGTAGGAGACTATGAAAGCTTAGAATAGAACCCAATTCCACGGGATTAACAAGCAGACAGCGTAAGACATACACCCCAAATGGCAGGGGCCCAATTCAAAAGGCACAAACTGTCAGATGAATAAACTTTCACTGATACTACGATGACTTGATAGCTCATTCTTGTTATTAGAAGGAGGAGAAACCAGACTCTGTCCTTATTAGTGTATCATTCCATGCAGTCATCATTGTTGTCTGTTTCCTTTTCGGTACAGAATAAGATGATCGTTTCAATGATAAAGGTACAAAGATTTGCGTCCTTCAAATTTTCATTACAAAAAGAAGCAGCTTATATCTCATCTTTTTAGGCTATAAATTAACTGCCTGCTGTTTGCTAGCCCTTCAGCCTATGATGAATTACACGAAAAACATCCTCCTTTCCCTATATATTGTGATGGACTTACTGATATGTTAGTGTTTAAACGAGATAAATAGAGAAGGACCTTATTGCATGTTAGTGCAGTGGATGTGAATGGAACTTTTATAGGGTTTGCTTTTGATCAGGACCCTCAGAAGTACGACACCTAACTCTAAGAGACTTGTCAACCTACAGTTAAATTATATAGATACATAATGCAGGTGGACCTATAAGGATTTTGTGTCCCAGTCCCTTACTTGTGCTGACAGTAACATTTGAAATTATGCTGATGTTAAAGGCAGTGGAATTCCAAATATTCAATTAATTACTACCATCTATGTGTCCTATCTTCCCATGCATGCATTACTTGACTGATATTTAACTTGATTCAATCAGAGATCCTACAGGAACTCATACTTCGTATCAAAAGCTAATACTAGCTAGTACTTTTCCCAAGCGATGAAGTTACTTACCACTGTGGAAAATATTGAGTCGCAAGACTTCCAGCATCTTTATTTTTTCTCATATATTTGATCAATAAGTTGTTGCTTTTTCCGCTTTTTATGCATCGAATAAAAGTATAGCGAAAGTTGTATCGATCCATTTTTTCAATATTCGAAAGTTAATTTTGTCTCGAAACCCTGAAATCAATGATACGACTCTTTTCCGAGCAAGACCGTATAAGAACAAACTAGATACTGGAGACAAAGAAACACCCGTTCACAAGAAAACCTTGTGCACCAAGGTTTCCTTATCATGGGAGGGGCAATTTCTTTGGATTCAAAGTTCAAACCAAGGCAAAGTATAACACAGGCTTGAAATTGAAGGATATATTGTCTCGCTCATCATATTCTGCTGGTGGTCCTTTGTCATCATAATGGTCAAACAACTAGACCTCGTAATGGGTGCGGTGGATAGGGCTAGGTACTTTTGGGGCCTACCTATGCAGCACCCGCTAGCAGTTCTTGTATAATCCATGTAAACTTTAGTGGCACATGCATGGCAATGATGCGATCAAACGACAGCAACCCATATCTGTTCACTTAATGTTTTGCCTGAAAAGGCTTGAGAATATGATGCCTTTGCCAGTGGCTCCTGATCCAACGGTTGTCCTGGCTAATATATATCGTGATCTACTAGAGATCTCCATAGGGGTTTTAGGTGAATAAAAAATTAGAGGATAACGAGGAGAATCCAACTGTCTGATGGACTTGCATGTGAAACATTACGTGTAGGTGATACGGCTACATTCATCTTCCTGTACTGTCGGCCGCTGGTTGCCCATTCAAGACACGGAAGTTCTACTACCAAGCTATGAGGGAGCGTGAAATACACGTTTCAACGTTTAACAATTGTTTCTTAATTTCGTGACTATTGACTAGTTCATATTCCATTAAAATATACTGCTGTTGTACTCGAACCAAGTTTAGCGTTGTATGTGAACAAATTATTTGAAACTTGGACTTGGAGTAAAATGTTTTGCTAGTCATGGTATGGTTGTGGCGTACACAATCGTAGAAAGACGGGTGGAAGTAAAGCAACATAAATGAACAAGTCCAAGTCCAAGGAAAGGAACTTGTGACTTGTGAGGTTATAGCATGAACAATATGCATCTGTGGGAGAACGCATGCGCGACAATTTCCCCGGTGAGTGCGGCGGAGGGGTATAATATTGCAAACATAGCAAAAGCAAATCAAACAACCTTCTGAGCTCTACTATCCCAAATTCTCGTGTACGAATCTTTGGAGACGGTGGACAGGATCTTGAACCCTACCATAATTTAATCTCTATTTCCCACTAACTCTCGCTTTGGCCTGTTTGTTTTGTTCTTTACCTTATCTTAACTCTTCATTGATGGGTGCTTTGCTAAGAAGTAACACCCTGCCAATCCACTGCTGGGTCCTACAGTTATTTGTAGAGCCCGACCGTGCGTCCATTTCTTGTCTCTTTGCGTCGTCTTTTCCTTCGACACATAGTTGTCTTATTGGTCACCGTCTCATTGGTGCCCGCCGTTTTCTTATAAAACTTAAATGAGTCCGTGTGACCGAACAAGTTCATTCGTTGGATTCGAGTTTTCACGATTGTTCAATAGCATACATTTTTTTAGTTAAGAGTTGTTAGTTTGCAGTTGATGGTTCAGCAAGAACGATATGTTGAAGTTAGTGATTATGTGTATTTATCTGTACATATTTTTGGTTTGACGACCTTCTGGTATCTACTATGGTTGGGACTTAACGCAATTATACGAAACTTTGTTATATTAATAAAGGCCTACTCCCATCCCATAATGGAAGACTTTTGAACAGTAAGCCTAGCAATATATTCCTTGTTGTGAATGATGGATCACTTGATTGACCATACGAGTCTTAATGCTTTCATTCAAGTTAAATCACTTTCAATGTTGCAGACATGTTTGATTGATTGATAAGTTAAAAATAATAGTAATTTGAGCAAGTCAGTTATATTAAAGTAAGTTTCACACACACCTACCTCATTCTTTAGTCCGCGATGTTTTCCTTTGCTATTTTGGTTTGAAGAGGTCTTCCCCCTCCTTAATGCTCTGTGTGTCTAGTTATGAACGACTTTTGACCACAGTTTTAAAACTCAGACTGAACGGTTGGTCCGACCGATTCGACGGATAATTAATTGATTATTCGATTCGGGTTATTCCTAAAAAGTGATCCCTAATTGAATTAGTGAGAATCGGTAAAAACAGGTCAATTGATCAGTCGAATCGGTCCGATTTTACCAGTTAGACCACTGATTCAATAATTTTTTTAAAAAAAATATTTTAAATATTATTTGGTATATTTTTCTATTTTTTTAATATTACTAATATTATATATAATTAAATATAATTATTGTATAATTATGACGTCACACCGGTTCGACCGGTGATTGAACCAGTCGAACCGGTCAAACCAGTGATCAGCAAGGTCTCCGATTCAATGTCCGATTCGAATTTTAAAACCTTACTTTTGACTGTACTTTTTGATCCGGGATAAAAAAAACCTTAATGTGAAGGGTGAACTCAACCCCTTGTAAAACCTTAATGTGAACACAACCTCTTGTAAAACCTTAATGTGAACTCAACCCAAAACAATCCATATCCTATATACCTACCATAGCATTAATCAGGCACGAACATTGGTTTCCCTCTATCATGTCTGAACACGTTTTAAGTTCCACGTCAACATCGAGCTGAGTTACTTCCAGCAATAGTTGTTTCGATCAAGCGGTCGACGGGCGTCAAATTCATGTTGTCTAAGGTCGCCCATTGACGTGCGCGTCGTCCTGGACCCGGTGGAGCCCTGAGCCATCACGTCGATTTTGATTTCTAGTGCCTAAATGCGAACCACGTTGTTGACGCCTGCCAAGATTTGCATGTTGACGTCCACTTGATTACGCCCAATTTGGCCAGCCTTTGATAAAGTTAATTAGAGAAAGACTGTTCGCTTCCTCTTCTTTTCCCGTACCTGATGATAAGACGTTTTGTCTGCCAATAATATATAAATAGAATGAAAGATGCCACCTCTTGTATTCCGTGTTTTGCATTAATTTCTAATTTTTCATACAATTAATTATATAAAATGAAATTACGGTGAATATACCTCTTTTGTACGATAGAGTAATACTAATATGTACTGTGTGCAATTTTTAAAATAATAAATATTTCAATATTTATTTATATTTATAAATTAAAATTTATTTTTGTAGATAAATACTTATTATTTAATATTAATATAAAATATTTTAATATTAAAATTTTATTTTGTTAAATCCAACTCTCTATTATATATAAATATGAGAATGTAATAGTCCGATGCACGTGAGAATCGAAATAGGTAGATAACTAGATGTTTATTTTAGATTTGGTGGTCCTTTTTCGGGTTTGTTAAGAGAGATATTCCTACCGTGCTCTTTATGAGGTTTGTTACGCTCTAAGCCCTTGCTTCGAACCCTAACCTAGTTAGGAATGTAAGTGTTTTCATTGACTATTTCAACTGCCAAAAACATCATAAAGATTGATATAATCATTATGAGGAAGAATAAAATTTCCTCCAATTATCGCGAAAAGGAAACAAAATAATCAGCAAATAGCATGATAATACACATTTAAATGATTGAAGCATTATTTTTGAAAATCTGTGCTAAAAGTTCATTACGATCTTGACGCATCTCTCTCACAATGATATAACATTTTATAGGTGGTCGGGCCGGTCATGCTGGCCCCAAATCCAGACATAGCAACCCAAGGGCCGATCGGTCGATTCTTCTTAGATCAGTCTCATGTCTACTCCAAGCCCAGCCCACGCTTCACGGCCCATCAGCAGACGGAAGACTCTCATGCAAACGTAAAGACTTAAACC
>JANIJH010000006.1:66369346-66379696 GCA_024520975.1 Erythroxylum areolatum | reverse complement strand
GGTCACAACAAAATAATAAATAAAAGTGAGTCTCATGTGCATTGCATTTATAATTGATATATATGTTTTAAATGATCAAAATGATCTGTTCAACTGACTGAATGTGATATGTGAAGTAAGTGATATGTGATGCTACATGATAAATGAAGTGATGTGAATTATGTGAATATATGATGTGAGGTGTATATGATTTGAGTGAACCATCGAGGATGATTAACTCACTGAGTTTGTAAAATTCACCCAAAATTTGAAATATTTTTCAGATTCAGAAGAGTTAATCTGTTAGGCAAACGGGAGTATAGCCACTGTGTTCAAGTAAGAGATAAACGTTGGGATCAGTTTATGTCTGCATAGAATTTTCTATTAATTTTTGTGTTAAAGAATGTATTCTAAAATTATTGTACAAAGTGTATGCGAATGCATTTATATTGTAATGACATTATGATCGTAAGTGTCTTGTATCTGAAATGGGCCCTAGTGATTAATGAAATTCTGATGATTTGAAAAAATATTGGTAACACTTGTGAATGGAAATATTAAAAAAAAAAGAAAAAAGTGAGCCCGATTTGATTATTATTTTCCGTATATGCGTATGATAAATTTTGAAAAATTTGTACTGAGTTTTGAGTGTTTAACTATTCTAGCATACCGTCTTTGCGGAGTACGTACTCGGACATTACTCAAGATGTCGAGTTCGTGTCTTACAAGAATGAGATGCTACAATTTACGAAAAGATACAACGAAAAATAAGAGCTAGAATACGAGCATTTCAAGCTTGAATTTCTCCCATATAAGAAATAGTGAGTTGCATGGTGTAGGACACAATTATATCTCAGATCATTCTGCATCAAAAATTAATATTTAAATAAGAGGAAATACTAAAACAAAGAGAAATTTTCATTCTTTTAATTTTGAAAGTTAAAGTTGGTCGCCAGAGAAGACAAAAATCATATAGGTACACTTACGGCCTGTTTGGTATATAGCTATTCCCACTTTATTCCTAGCGTATTATTAAGCCTGTGTTTCCCGTTCCTCCGGAAAGTCTATTCTTAATTTTTGAAGAATAGGTAAAACCATCTACAACCTATCTTTATCTAATCCACGAATACCTATTCATCTTCGACATCTGAAACTTGTTCCTTCTTACAAATTTATCCTTCTTCAAGTTCGTGATTATCTTCTCTCCCGAAACTTCTTCCTCTTCTTTAAGTTTAAGCCTCTCTCCCGAAACTTCTTCCTCTTCTTCAAGTTCGTAATTCTCTTCTCCAGTTCCCAATTCCACTGTTCTACGATTTTCAGATTCTAGGTAAGTTTTGATGATGAAGATTTGTTTGTGTTTTGTGTCGATTAGTAGGATTTTTCATTGATTTTTGTCTCATGCATTTTCTGTGAGTTTCTTGGTTTTGAACATTTTTATGAAAATGGGGTTAGATCCAGGGCCAAGCTCCAATGTGGCCACGAATTTCATCTAGGTTTTTTTGTTTTGTTTGTCCTTTTCTTTCGGCTTTTCCATATGGTGACTTCCAGAAACGTTCAAGAGATCGTCTCCAAGCTCTCCTCCGATAAAGCCAGGCCTCATAAAGTAACTTTACTCTTTCTCTGTTCATACTATCTCTCTCTATCCTGTTCTCTTCCCAAGAAATGACACCATAGGACTGTACTTTTAAACTGTGCCATGAAAGTTGAAAGAAACTGACGCCATGGTAATGTTCTTTTCGAAGTTTTGACACTGTGAAGTTAAAGTGAGAGTGAGACATTATTTTCGGGTATTAGACGATGTTGTTGTTTGATTCATTTCATTGTCGTTTTGTCCCACCTAGGGTTGCATTATAAGACCGAAAATTTAATTATTGTTTTGAATGTGTGGGAGGGGATAAAGTTGTTGAACACTTGGTTAGAAGGAGAAAGATCGACAAGATTCTGCAAATATCTTGGAGAAAATACTTCAAAACTCAAACCAGATGATATTCCCCATAGTAAGAGAAAATATTGGCTTGAGGAAGATGTGATTGAGTTTCTGTTATGGTTATATGATTCAATTATCTCTTTAGTGAAATTGAAATGTTTGAATTGATTACGCAACTGAAACATGGCCATTTTTGAGTAAATTGCTCATACAATGTGTATCCTTGGAGATAGCTGGGAGCAAAAAGCGAGTGCTACAAATAACTTTTGCAAAGACATTGCGTGTGGTTGTTCAACGTTCAAAAGATGCCAAATTTGCAGGTTGGCTTCTTAACAACATGATTTTGTTTCCTAGCATTAGTTGTGACGGGTGGTTGTCTAAAAATGCGTTTCATAACATAAGATGGAGAGCCAACTGCTTACTAACAGTGAGAGACCTAATTATAATATTAATTGTTTGGGGTGTAATTGTCCTTTGGCAAGCAAGACATTGGCTTTACTACCTGTTGTTAAATCACTCTTTAGCCACATATGGGATGTTTTATGTAATGTCCCAAGCTTTCATCTCAAATATGGGATCATACTTCGACATCTATTGACAGTAAGAGGTTATCAATTTCACTTGAAGAACCGCATTTATTTTGGTGAGTGGCTTTTGATAGATTACAATCAATACATTGTTGTTTGTGATTGCTGAGATATGCATATGAAATTGATCTTCATCTTATCTAAACCAATTTTGGCAAAGGTTTGGTGCTTTTGTACATAGAAAGGGTAGAAACAAGTTTGGGTGGGAAAAGTAGTAGTCGTTGTAACCAAAAGGAGGAGGCCTTCCGCTGTATCTTAACACTCCATGCACTTTTGGAACATCCTCCTGGGGATTTCCCAGATGATGTTAGGGAGGGTATTGTTAAGGGTTTTGTTCAGATATTTTCTTTTACAAGGTACAAGAATGATTCACGATATTCTATTTTCTTCTTTTTACCCTTTAGGTGTTAACATTATTTGTTCTCTTATTTACTGACCATAATATCAACGAGGCTGTGTCCCTTATTATAACTTGTACAGGGATGAAGGAAAAATATCACGAAAGCTTATTGAGTGTGTTAATACATACTTGTTGAAGGATGGTCCGAATTTGGGTTATTTATCCTTGGAGATCCATAATGCTGTACAGAAATTTGTATTTTGTTGGTGGCTTACTACTCGTGACCGTGGGCTTAAGGTTGATTGGCGTTCTAAATTACTGCATTTTTTCCATTTTATGCTTCATTCTTTCAAATGTGCCCTTTTTTTTTCTTTTTTCAGGATCTACTTATAATGTATGCAAGGCTGCAGCTAAATCTGACAAGGGGTGCTGCTGATGGAAGTTCTTTGGTAGAACAACTATTAGATGTGCTATGTAAGGAACTAGATCAAAGCAGTTTAACTGGTGTTGGTGTTCCTTGGTGAGTGCCTTTTCTTTCTTTCTTTTTTTATCCTAGTTTATTTACTGTCACAGTTGATCTTGACAATTTCATCTCTGGGCTTTGAATTGTGATCAGGACAGAAGCAACTAAGGATGATAAAATTGGAAATTTAAGTGGTTCACAATTTAACTTGGTGGAGCTTGCTTCCTTAGTACTTTATCGGGTACTTCCTCCATTCACTGGCAATTAAAGATGTGTAGAATATGGTTCTTTTGATGTGAAAATTGCTGATTAAAATTGGTAGGTTTTTCCAAATAATGTTTGTTAGGGATGTTAAAATTGATATATGTGGTCAGAAGGTTAGTGTATCTTTGTTACAGTTAAATTAATTAAAATAGCAACTCCAGTTCTTGAGCCTTAGCTTTGCTCATTTTGTTTTTGAAGGAATTTTTGTTACATATAAATAGGTATCTATTATTATGAATGGATATGAGTACTCCAGGGTGTAAAGCATTTAAGATGCAGTTTTGAAATTTTACTCACACTATGTTTTTCTTCGAGAAAAACTTGGTTCACCATTTGATGGGATATCATTATCTTAGGTGTGTATTAGTACAGCTAAATCACCAACAAGGGAAAAGCGGCTTAGAAGGGAGCATGCTGGTGTCCTTTTAAAGGAAGCACTTATGAGAGGGAAGTGGTTATGGTATGTTTCAAGTGCATATGGTTATTTTGACTAATGTCTATTAGTTTCTACTTGTTGAAACCTACTACAGATAGGTTGATATAAACCTTCTTTGAAAATGGTGATTGGGGTATTGCTAGGGGACAATAGTGGGATATGGGGGGTCTTATTTTTCCATATTTGACAAAGTCAGAACACTTGGACCTTGTTGCTTATTTTACTCTTGGTTCAAAATTCTTATTTGGTTGTCGGCATACTAATGAAATTGCTCTTCATTTTTTAGGGAATGAGCAAAATGATGCTCTTTGTAGTGCTTGTCTCTGCTCTTATCTTTAATTTGACAAGTATTTTGATTATGTACAGAAAGCAAGGCTTTTTTATCAAAAGAGTGTATGTAAAGGAGAAATTGTTGGGCATATCTTAGAAGTATTTTATGGTGCATTGCATATTTGGATATACTTCTGTGCTCAATGCCTTCATTTTTTTCAATTTTCAGAGTTTGATTTCTTTCTCTTCTTGTCCTCTTCTCTTGTTTATTTCATTGTTGAAGTCATTGGAACTCCTTGTTATCTTATAATTTTGGTCAAACATTCCTTCCTTTCACCTTTAAGTAAAGAAATTCTCTGGATTGTAGATACCTTAGACTTTTAAGTTCATTAGTTTGATATTAGTATTTTATTGGTTTCCTTGTTATCTAACAAATGATAGTGAGAATAGGGGTTAAGGATATATTTTTGGATCATTTTCTAGACTAGAATATTAAATTTAAAGAAGGGAATGACAGTAGTTTTATGCATATCTTAGTGGCTTTCCAGTTAACATAACTTTTCTCAATATTGTTGAGTCCTATGGCCTATTATTATTTTGTTTTTCTTCACTACTGCTATATGAGGACAAAATTCATTTGCTTCATTTCAGGAATGCTGCATTTTGTTCTCTGGTTCGTGATTACTACACTCGCATGAGTAAGGATCTTTTCATAGACTGGTTTGAAGCAATTTCTTCAAGTTTTGAGAGGTAATGATGCTTGTAATGTGGCAATGGAAGATGTAATTGCCTCTTCATTTCGATATAACCTTGCAGTACTTTGTCTTGGTTTTGCAATATTCACTCAGTGTTAAATTTGAAATTGAAAAATGCGTGGAACTCCTGAAGTTGTTTTTGCAGTTTATCTCTTTTTCCATAAATCATACTTGCATGAATGTTAGAAGTTAGGTTTTCTATTTGCTTGAAATTCTTTTAGTCAATTTTAACCTTTTAACACCTTGCATTTCAATTTTTAAATGATTGAGTATTAACGTTAGCGCTTGAAGTTATTATCAAGTTACTGTTTTGACCATGTTGTTGTGATCCATTTACAATTCTTTTGTTAAACTTTAGATGACATTCTAATTATTCTGGATCCTCTATTCTTGGAGTTACATTTTTGACTTTAGATTATGGGTGATTTGTTGTAAAAGTTTGTGAATTGTCTGTCCCTATCGATAGAATTACATACATGTTTCTAATTTTGACATTTAACAGAAACCTAGCAGGAAGAAATGCAATTTAGCCATTTTTTGAGGTCTGAATCATGTGGATTGTTATCATTCTTTAGAACGCTAAATGTCCCAGGGCTGTCTGTCCTATTTGGTTCTTAAAATACTGCCTTATTTTGTGAATTTGTTTCTAAGTCTCTTTGGTTCTTTAATCCACTAAAGACATCTGTGGTTTTAGTGTTTTGTCTTTGAAATTTGATGGAGTTTGATTTCACTTTCATCAGTAAGGAAATATGTTATTATTGGCTTGTATTGCTAAAAAAGTTGATTAGAATTAGGTATTTATAACTGGTGGTACTTCTATCTATACGATCAACTTGGAAAATGTAGGGATCCATGAGGCTAATCTATCTGACAAAGGAATATTGTAAAATTAGCTACGACGAGTCTTGGTGTCATTTGTCCTCATTAAATATGATGGCAATTGATAGTTATGTGAAACCCAGACCAGATTGCTAATGATTTTGGGGAGGATTATTATACCTGTATTTGTTGAATTTATAAACCTTATTTTGCAGAATTCTGAGTGATGCAAATGTGACACATACTTATGATGGTTTGCTATGGACTATAAGGTCTGGTTCTCTGGTCTTTATAAACATAATCAATTTGTGCTTGTTTTTATTCTATTATTTGTCTTCATAAGATAAGGAAGTGCTTTGTTAAAAGGCCAAAAGTGAGCGGTCTAATGCTTGCATGTTTCATCATTCATTTTAATAACGTTTATTTTTTTCTTAAAAGAAATAGAAGTTCCTTTTAGTTTTGTTTTTTATTTCTGGCTATCTTTTCTTTATTACTTTTGCAACCCTTGTTCTAATATGCGTCTATTTGCTATGTTAGGAGTTTGCAGGTTCTCTCTGCCACTTTCCTGATTCTAGATTGTAAAGTAGACATTTCATCAGGCTCCTCTTCCTTGCCAAACAAGGTTTTTATTCTTTCCTCTATGTTTTAATTTTTCTAGTTTCTTGCGCTCTTTCTTCTGTCTCTGACAGTGTGCTTTAATTATAAAAAAGTTATCAAGTCAAAGCTTTCTGAATCATCTTTAGCTCCTTGCCTTGACTTGGCTTATATTGGGTGCACCCTGTGTTCCAATATAGTTGATTGCACTAGATCTACATTTTACTGGTCCTTCAACTAGAGTGTGAGTTAGGTTTGCAATATAGAGTCAGGACTCAGTCATTTCTTCAAACTTTTTAGTGAAACTAACAAACATTTGTTAATTTTTGCTTTTGACATGTAGCAAATAAAACTTAGATTGTTAGTTTCCTATTATTATTTTAAATTTCTTTTAGCTGACTGATAAAAGAACATTGAAATGTTTGTCTTCTTTGAATTGTTTTCCCATCCAACTTGACCCCCCATTAGAAAAGCTATGAAGAGGTGTGCTAAGAGTTTTTTGTGCCGATCTGATGATTTGATGGTGTAGAATTACTGGAAAATGATATAACTTCAGCTCTCTCCTATGAGTTCCTATAATTCTTTGTGGACTCTCTTATTAAAATTCAAGCCCCTTGCAAGTTTCCAATATTTACATTGTTATCCTTTACTAAAAGAGTTCTGCTGTAAATTTCCTATCGGGCCGCTTATATCTTCTTTAGTTCCACTAATATGGTTTATTTTAAGTGTATCTCTTTAGTGATTCTGGGGTGACTTGTTGATTGGTCAATTTGCAGTTCCACTCTGGTTGGGGCTTGATATGGAAGTGCCTAATGCATGGGTTGCCAGTATTCAGTAATATAAGTACGGTTGTAAGTATCATTTACACATTCTTTGCTAGATTTATTATTGGCGACTTTTCTTCATCTTCTTTTTGGCGTTTTGATGTTATCTATCAGCCAATCTTGGTAAAATTGTCTTATGTTAACTATTTGTGATTTTTTTTTCATTTGATGCATTGTTGAAATTTCACAATCCTTAAGGTCAAAACGAATGATGACATATTATGATTTTGTGGCTGTTTTCTTGTTAAATGTTTGGGGAAACTATTCAACTCAAAAGCTTTAACTTTTGGGTGAGTTCTAGTTATGTATAAAATATTACTCGATCACACCTTACACAAGTATAGACAAATCACAAGAATAACAAATCCACCATAGATGAAAACTGTCAAACTTGAACATGAGACAATTGTTCATAAGGGTCTGTTATTAAGACACCATTTGACCTTCTCAAGTATGAAGCTAATGGTATGCTTACAAGATGTTGATTTTCATTCTACTCGGAGCTAATTGTTGAATACTTGATCATGGCGTGAGCATTCAGGATATTGTTGGTAGTTATAGTGGCAAATCACTAATGATTATACCTTTATTGTGATTAATGTTGGGGGGGGGGGGCTTTTTTGCACTTCTCTGCTCTTTCCCTTTTTTCTTTTGCTTTTAGGATACTTGAAGCGGGTTTTGTTGATGAAAATGAAAATATGCTCATAACAACTGTTGTTTTATTGAACAATCTGGTAGATCTCTTCATAGTATATTATTATTAGGACCCTTGGTCATAGATAAAGTCGTAGGACAATGTATAGAGTAATCTTGCAACTCTGTTTTATCCCTGTTCTTGTTAGAATTCTTCTTTCTGCCTATTTTGGAAGAAGAAAGAATTTCGGCTCTAAGGGAGACCGAAACCTTGGACCTCGTTAGAGAGAGCTCCAAACCTCTGTTTTGATAAAATATGACTTACTTTCTTTATTCATGAAATAGCCCTTATATAGGCAGTGTTCACATCGGAAAAGGAAATACGAAAACCCTAATTAATATGATTTCCTAGAGTAATAAGGAAACTAGTAATGTGTTTCCAATAATAAACCTAAAACCTTTTAAGCAATTTAAATAAAACTTGCAACCTAATTAATGTAATTTGTGGCTGTATTTTTGGCCTATAAACACGTCCACAACATTACCCCCCCTCTTGTAGAAAGAGCTTGTCCTCAAGCTCAAAGGAAGAAAATTGTTGCTGGAATAAAGTGACGTCTTCCCAAGTAGCATCCGACTCTGGAAATCCATCCCACTGCACCAATATCTCCTTGGTACCTTGATTCAAACAAGCACGAAGAACTTTAAGAGGAACAGGAACCCGGCCATCATCTATAGGAGGCAAGGAAGCAACAGAAGGCAACATGGTTCCCTTGAAGGCCTTCAGAAGGGAGACATGAAAAACTTTATGAAGACAGCTGGTAGGAGGCAAATCAAGCTCATAAGCAACCTGTCCAATGCGACACAACACCAGAAATGGACCATAGAAATGAGGAGACAACTTATTATAAACGTTGAACCGCGTTGAACATTGTTTATAGGGATGCAAATGAAGCCAAACCCAATCTCTAGCTGTAAATTCCACATCACGATGCCCTCGATCGTAGTAATCTTTCATTCTTTGCTGAGCTGACAGCAAATGCTCCCGAATCTCCTTCAATAGAGCATCCCGATTTAGTAAAGCATTATCAACTACATCCAACTTGGTACAGCCAGCAATGTAGGAAAGCAAACGAGGTGGATCACGACCATAAACCACTTTAAAAGGAGTTGTTTGAAGCGAGGAATGGAAGGAAGTGTTGTAACAAAATTCAGCCCATGGTATCCATTCAACCCATTTGCAAGGATGATCACCCACAAAACAGCGAAGATACATTTCCACAGTTTGATTCACGACCTCTATTTACCCATCAGTCTGTGGATGAGAAGCAGACGAGAATTGCAATTTAGATCGCTGAAGGCGAAATAATTCTATCCAAAAAGTGGTGAAGACCACATCTCGATCACAAGTAATGGTCTCTGGAATTCCATGCAAACGGACAATCTGCTCAAAGAAGACTTATGCCACCCGTACAGCTGTGTAAGGATGAGCTAAAGGAATGAAATGAGCATACTTTGAAAATTGATCCACCTCGATGAACAAAACAGTTTTGCCACAAGATTTCGGTAACCCATCAATAAAATCCATAGAAACATCAACCCAAACCTGTGTGGGTAGCTAAAGAGGTTATAACAACCCAGCAGGACTTAAATGCTCCGATTTATTACGTTGACAAACAGGACAATCAGAAACATAAGTAGTGACATCAGATTTCATACCGATCTAATGGAAATCACTACGAAGGCGATGTAAAGTCTTTTGAATTCCTTCATGAAAGCTCTCATGGTAGGCAGCCAAGATGGTGGCAATCCAAGCAGATTTGTGTGGCAAGTAAACCCGGTTTTTGAACAATAGCAACCCATCTAAAATCTCCCAATCCGAACCTAACTCCCCTTTGAGGATTTGATCCCGCAGCTCCTGTAGTTCCTCGAAAATGGATGAATCCGCTCGGATAAACTCAATCAACGAACTTTGAGGTCCACTGATGTCACACAAAATTGGTTCCTCCAAATAACAACGCGACAATGCATTAGCCGCTCGATTAAGGACTACCAGCTTGTATTCAATTGAAAAATATATCCCATAAGTTTACTCAACCAATGTTGTTGAGGCAAAGTAGATAGTTTCTGCTCCAACAAATATTTGAGATTGTAATGGTCAGTACGGATAAGAAAAGAATGACCCCATAAATAAGAACGCCAATGTTGAACTGCTTTAGCCCATCCAATTAACTCCCTCTCATATGTGACCAACTTTAGGTGTCTTGTTGCTAATTGTCAACTAAAGAACGCGACTGGATGCCCATCTTGTTGCAAAACTGCTCCAATGCCTCCTCCCGAAGCATCACATACTACTACAAAACCTTTATCAAAATCTGGTAGCTAAAGAACAGGTGCAGTAGATAAAGCTTGTTTAAGCTTATCAAATGCATGCAAAGCTGCTTCACTCCACGTAAAAGAAT
>JANIJH010000006.1:66334584-66369246 GCA_024520975.1 Erythroxylum areolatum | reverse complement strand
TTCATAATTTTATTGATAATTAATTTTAATTTATTAAATATATAAATATAATGTTGAATTAAATTATTCATAATTTTCATTAAAATTTAAAAATTAAATAATATATCTTTAAATGATAGTAAATCAAATTATGAAAAAATAAAAACAGAAAACAAAAATCACTTTTATGATTTTCATAATTTTTAAAAACTGGAAGAAACTAAAATCAAAAGCAGAAACTAAAAACTCAATCAAACAAGATTTTTTTACAAAATTTAAAAACAAAAACAGAAAAATAAAAATAAAAAGAAAAACAAATACCCCCTAACTTTATCATCAAAGCATTAAAACCAAAGCAATTTTTTATAGTGTTTTAAATTTAATACTTCTCAACAACAAACTAGACAAGTTTGAATATGTGATGACCCTAAACTTGTAAACAACAGATCAATTCAAGCACCAACAACCATTTTCTAAGAGTGTTTTTGAATTAGGTTTATAAATACATGCAAGTAAAGAAGTTGAAGGTGTTAAATTCATTTAAACCAAATCAAATGATGGACCAAAATTATAGTAAACTTGGGATTACTGAAAGCAAATATAATAATTAAAAGTTAAAATATAAAGGTAATTATTAAGTAACTACCAGACACAAAGATAATCAAATAGAAATTGAAATATTAAACATACCCTATTTTTTCTCATTCATATTACCTAATTTCTGATTTTAGTTTTTCTCGTATCAATTTATGCTAATTTATTTAGTAGCATGTCTATTCAAGTACTATATATAAATAAAAATTGATGTATATAATCTAAAGAAAAGTGTGGTCAAATTAGTGAAAAATTTCAAATACATCATTTTGATTTTGATTTTGATTTAAAGCCCCTTTCCTATTATTTTAACTTATATCATCACAAAATGAGCACCACACCATTCTGCACGCGAGGTTGTCTCATTCTACCTCATTGCTTCTCTTTTTATATATGTACAAACGCTAACGGAAGTAGATCTTCATTTCATTACCTAATCATATCTTTCATAGGGAACGATGTCTACTTACGCCGTCACTTTCTAGTCTCACGTAAGTTACGGCTATTTTAGTATTCCTTATTCCTCTAAAACTCTTTATCATTACTCAATATTTATTATTTTTAGATTACGTATTTAATTCTAATTATTAAATTTTGTCTAATATTCCTTCCTATTTAAAATAAATATCATTTTAAAGGGATACACACTTATTAAGAAAGTTAATGAAATACCTTGAAAATATAATCTGTGTAATTAAGATGTGAAAAAAATTAAAGGGTAATTTTGAAAGTAAAATTATAATTATACATGAAAAGTCATGAATGACACTTATTTTAAATAATTAAAATCCCTTTAAAACGACTTTTATTTTGAATAAGAAGGAGTGTTACAATTAATTGAATTATTTTTTGATATTATCCACTAAACCTTATCAGAAGTTTCTATATTTATTAAAGATGCAAATTTTAAATTTCCCTTAAAAGCGGGAAATTATTTTATGGTTTCTCCTGAAGATCACCCCCTTTAAAGATCTTTCCATATGTAGAAGGAATGAGAAATAAGCGTATAGATGAAAGGGAGGGACTCGTATAGGCAGAGGCATAACTAACTAACTAACACGAGCAAACAATCATTCAAGAAGGATAAACAAGAAAAGTGGAGGAGGCAAAAGGCATGAGGGAGAAGGAATGATGGATTAATGCCAATTAGCTAGCATTTAATTAATGCAAATAGACATTTGTAGCTTGTAATTAAGTAATACCCAAATATACTTACTTGCTATAGATACGATGTGTATATATATATGGTAGTGCTTCTACTCGTGTTTGAGCTAGCTGTGTGCCTGCATCCTCTCTCTCTCGCTTTCAAGCTTCTTCTTCACATACATACGGATGATGATGAGGCCCAGGGGTAGTACGAATGGTAGTAGTAGTAGAGTGAAGACGTGGGTAGTGTCTTCACAGGCAGTTACCAGCATGCTGTTAGTCCAATTATTTGCGACCGGAATGCAACTCCTTTCCAAATTCATACTCACTAATGGAACCTTTGTCTTCGCTCTTATGACCTACCGTCATATCGTCGCTGCTCTTTGCGTTGCTCCTTTTGCTTTCTTCTTTGAAGGGTCCGTCCCATCCATACTCTTTCACTGTTTCCCTCTCTCTCTCTCTCATGTATATGATCATTCCTCTGTCTTTCCCTATGATGACGATCCGCTAGCTATAGCTATATATTGATTAGACGACTAGCTAATTCATGCTCTGATTTTCCTTTTGTTTGGTTCCAGAAATATCATAAACAAGCTGACCTGGTCCATTTGCTTCTGGCTTTTCGTTAATGCCTTGATTGGGTATGTCATATATGAATGCCCGTGTTGATTGTTAATACCTCATATGCTTGTATATATATATAATACCTACTCGTAGAGGGATCCAGAAGACGATTCACTCACCTCCGTATACAATTCTATATCTTAACGAAATTAGTTAGATATGGATATCCAGTTATCCTTGCCCATCTCAATATAAAGTGCATCCACCTGTAATAAACTCACACGCATGTTAATATCCTCACATGTAGGATAACAGCAGCGATGGGTCTGTACTACTACGGTCTCAAAGACACGGATGCCACATATGCTGTTTACCTCCTCAACTTGATTCCAATAGTCACTTTTATCTTCTCCGCTATCCTCAGGTACGCAATGCTTTTATTTACTTCATTTTTTGGATGCCAAACCAAAAAAAGGAAAAAGAGAGATAAATGTGATAGTGGTGATGCAGAATTGAGACAATCGGACTGAATAAAAGAGCAGGCAGAATCAAGTGCTTAGGAGCAATGTCATGCGTAGCAGGCGCACTCACGACTGCCCTGTACAGGGGAAAATCATTTTGCATATCTCCTCATCATCATCTTATTAGTCATTTTACGATCCATGAACCGGGGGCTCATCGACTCCGTGGGTCTTTGATGCTGCTTGGGAGTTGCTTTTCATATTCTGCTTGGTATATATTGCAGGTATACCATTTATACACACAAACCACAACTTTTAATTACTAGAGAATAGATTGTGTTCAAGCAACCAGCTATTTTACGTTAACTTGCATCTTATCCTGTCACATTCACAGTTCCAGGTGATCAAAGCATTTCCACAAAAATACTGGGCAACCATGTTAACTTGCACCTTGGCCTGTCTGCAATCTGCGGTAATAGGTTTGTGTATAGACTCAAGAGCGAGCTCCTGGATGTTGGGGTGGAATCTGCAACTCGTTACAATCGTCTACTCGGTAAATTACTTGAAAACAAACTTTAATCAACTCTACTAATTATATTTAGACATATAGATAATCCAGTTAACAAAATTCAAGAAAGAAGAATAAAAGAATCGTTGTTTCTGTAAACATTAATTATGTTTATTGGTGAACGGTTCGATTGCTCAGGGAGCACTGGCCACAGCGGCAACATTCTGTTTGATTTCATGGGCAGTTTCAAAACGAGGACCAACTTATCCTTCCATGTTCAACCCCCTGGCTGTTATTTTCGTGGCCATATCGGAAGCTCTACTTTTTGGTACAGCCATCTATGCTGGAACGTAAGTACACAAAAATATTGAGTATATATTCCCGTTAATCCATAATTAAGCAGGCACTTTGCCAAATGTATTATATACATGTCTTTTCTTTTCTTTTTCCTTTCTTTGCACAATGTACGTGCTGAGACATTGAATCCTGATCGTCAAGTACTAAAATGCAGTTTGGTTGGCCTGCTTCTCATAATAATGGGTTTATACTCCTTTCTGTGGGGAAAGAATAAAGAAATGAAAAGATCTCAACCAAGTCCACCAAATTTAGAGGCAGAAGCAGAAGGAAACGTAGCTCCTGATGGTTATCAACTTGGACAGGAAGTTCAGACTCCAATATCATCCCTAAAGATAACGAACGCCACGTCGCTATCATCCCCACCGAATTTTACAAATTCCATATATCCCATCAACGCCAGTACTAACGATGGAGTCCACGCTGAAACAACTTACACTTCTAACTAATAATCCTACCCTGGTCTAGTCTTCTGTTGTTGTTAACTGGCACTACCTTCATCTAGCATGAGCTGATCCCTTCTTGCAAATAACTGTACTATACGTTTACATCCCCTTTTTCTGGGATATGGCTTTTGACTGTATACATCTTTGTCGAGGTTAGAATTAAAGCGTGGCCTTTAAGTTTTTCAACGACATTTGTCAATGTGAGAAGAATGATGTTATTTCGAGGAATGAAGATGGATCTTTGAAAATTTTCAAGTAGCAAGTGAAGAAACCTTTCTTGCATAAATTAGCTGCTAAGCTTATTATGACAAGTGCCTATCTCATAAGCTAAGAAAAACGAAGAATGCCATAAGCAAAGCTAGCCCTTCCATTTGGTTACAATCACGACCACCCACTTCCTATACCATCTCTTAAATCCGTTGCCTCAAGTCTGAAATTGGAAACACAGATATCTTAACAGATCATAGAGTACGTGCAAACACGTCATTAGGCAAGGTAGCCGAAAAGCAAATCCTCTGGTTGTTCTGCACTTTCATCTTTTCTAGCCACTATACCATTAATCACAATGTAACATCGTAATAGTTAAGGTTAACTAACTATTATTATTTAGCAACAATAGATGAATAGTCAAAATAAAATTCAATTACTTAAAACAACCTATTTAGCTATGAACATTTGCCTTCTATAGGTACTTTTTGAATCTTGCTATACATTACAATTAGCATAGAGAAATATATGCATCTTTTAGCCACTACAGACTAGACACAAACACAGTATTTAGCAACTTGCATTAGTAAACCACTAGATTTTTCATGACAAGTATTAATTTCATAAATGCTACTACTCTAACTAGCTTATTTAGTTGTGAACATATGGCGTTGTACATTTACAACTATAGCACAAATTGTTTAGTACATCAAAACAAGTTAGCATACACTAAAAATCTATCAACCCTTAGTTTTGATAAGTAAACAGATTCTCCTACTTTCATAACATCAGCCCAAATCTTAAAAATTGATATTAAAGATATTAACCATTTGACAGCCACATATACGCCACATAAAGTAATTCTCTTGGTTTGTTGTTTACAGAACACTTACAATTACTTAAAGCTCCTCAATCTCTTGGCTCCAACTTAAGCTTTTTGTTCATAAAATCGAGGTACCCCTACCAGGACACAAACATGTTAATAGATTTAACTCCAAGATGCTATTGTGTAAAAACTAAGTTCAGAAGTGGCTACAATATATGCCACAAACAATACAAGGCACAATAAATTCCTAGATATTTACCGAGGATGGAT
This sequence comes from Erythroxylum areolatum, assembly GCA_024520975.1. Lineage (NCBI taxonomy): Eukaryota > Viridiplantae > Streptophyta > Magnoliopsida > Malpighiales > Erythroxylaceae > Erythroxylum > Erythroxylum areolatum. Next base: position 66,363,891 of record JANIJH010000006.1, on the reverse strand, counting down.
TATAGAGATACCTGAAGTATCGCAACAGCAGCAAACTTGTCAACGATAGATTTCATTTGGACTTGAGGCAAATTCAAAGGCTTCAGCATTGTTTCCTCTATCTATAAACAGAAGAATTGTGAGATTCAATAAATTAGTATTACGAAGGCTTGAAGCGTTGTTCATTCTTTTACCATTATGCATGGAGGATAGTGGTTTAAGAATTATAAATTTGAGGATGCAACTCATAAGCATGTACTGTTGAGTGGCCAAAACAAGTCCTGTATCAGTTCCTAGACTTTTTTATTAGTTTAAGAAACATTAAAAATAAATTTGTTTTACCCAAGACGTCTAAATTTGTCAAATAACAACTTGAACAACTCAACATGTGCGACATATGTTTGATGGATCCTCATATCAAAAACGCCATAATGAATGAAATCCCAAATTTCAAGTGAAACAAGCTATGAGTTTTCACCTTTGATGTAAAAGATTCATTCCAATATGTGTACTTTACACCTTGAAGTTTCCCTGTTTGCGAAAGGTTGTCAATGAGAAGTTTGACTTGCAGAGCCTAGCAACGAAGAAAAGAATAAATTATGTCAGAATTATTTTATTAGAATCTATAAAATATCAAAGATCAAATTGACAACACACATCAGGAGAAGGCTTTAGTCTGTGAAAAGGGTAGCCAACAACAAATCCGACCAAGGAAAGTTTGGAAACCTGGACATAAACAGGACATCAGAAAATAGGAATAAATGAATCACAAGAAAAGGTAACTGAAATGTCAAAATCAAAACTGAATCAAAATGCCAAAGTCAACACATTGCAGAAATGAGAAAAGCCTATTAAGAATAAGAAGTGTGTTAGGACCCTTGGTTATAGATCGAGTCACAGGACGATGTACAAAGTAATCTTGCAACTCTGTTATATCCCTATTCTTGTTAGAATTCTTCTTTCTGCCTATTTTGGAAGAAGAAAAAAAATTCGGCTCTAAGGGAGACTGAAGCCTTGGACCTCGTTAGAGAGAGCTCCAAACATCTATTTTGATAAAATATGACTTACTTCTTTATTCATGAAATAGCCCTTATATAGGCAGTGTTCACATAGGAAAAGGAAATAAAAAAACCTAACTAATATGATTTCCTAGAGTAATAAGGAAACTAGTAATATTTTTCCAATAATAAACCTAAAACCTTTTAAGCAATTTAAATAAAACTTGCAACCTAATTAACGTAATTTGCAGCTGTATTTCTAACCTATAAACACGTCCACAACATTACCCCCTTCCCGCAGAAAGAGCTTGCCCTCAAGTTCAAAGGAAGAAAATTGTTGCTGGAATAAAGTGGCATCTTCCCAAGTAGCATCCGACTCTGGAAATCCGTCCCACTGCACCAATATCTCCTTGGTACCTCGATTCAAACAGCCACGAAGGACTTTAAGAGGAACAGGAACAACCTGGCCATCATCTATAGGAGGCAAGGAAGCAATAGAAGGCGGCGTGGTTCCCTTGAAGGCCTTCAGAAGGGAGACATGAAAAACGTTATGAAGATGGCTGGTAGGAGCCAAATCAAGCTCATAAGCAACCTGTCCAATGCGACACAATACCAGAAATGGACCATAGAAACGAGGAGACAACTTATTATAAACGTTCAACCGCATCGAACGCTGTTTATAGGGCTGTAAACAAAGCCAAACCCAATCTCCAGTTGTAAATTCCACATCACGATGCCCTTGATCATAGTAATCTTTCATTCTTTGCTGAGATAACAGCAAACGCTCCCGAATCTCCTTCAATAAAGCATCCCAATTTAGTAAAGCATTATCAACTGCATCCACCTTTGTAGAGCCAGCAACATAGGAAAGCAAACGAGGTGGATCACGACCATAAACCACTTTAAAAGGAGTTGTCTTAAGCGAGGAGTGGAAGGAAGTGTTGTAACCGAATTCAGCCCATGGTACCCATTCAACCCATTTGCGAGGATGATCGCCCACAAATCAACAAAGATACATTTCCACAATTCGATTCACGACTTCCGTTTGCCCATCAGTCTGTGGATGATAAGCAGACGAGAATTGCAACTTAGAGTCTTGAAGGCGAAATAATTCTGTCCAAAAAGTGCTAGTGAAGACCACATCCCGATCACAAGTAATGATCTCCGAAATTCCATGCAAACGGACAATCTGCTCAAAGAAGACTTGCGCCACCCGTATAGCTGTGTAAGGATGAGCTAAAGAAATGAAATGAGCATACTTTGAAAAACAATCCACCACGACGAACAAAACAGTTTTGCCACAAGATTTCGGTAACCCATCAATAAAATCCATGGAAACATCAGCCCAAACCTGTGTGGGTAGCTGAAGAGGTTGTAACGACCCAGCAGGACTTAAATGCTCCGATTTATCACGTTGACAAACAGGACAATCAAAAACATAAGTGGTGATATCAGATTTCATACCGATCCAATGGAAATCACTATGAAGGCGATGTAAAGTCTTCTGAATTCCTTCATGAAAGCTATCAGGGTAGGCAGCCAAGATGGTGGCAATCCAAGCAGATTTTTGTGGCAAGTAAACCCGGTTTTTGAACAATAGCAACACATCTAAAATCTCCCAATCTGAACCTAACTCCCCTTTGAGCACTTGATCCCGCAGCTCCTGTAGATCCTTGAAAGTGGACAAATCCGCTCGGATAAATTCAATCAACGAACTCTGGGGTCCACTGATGGCACACAAAATTGGTTCCTTCGAAAAACGACGCGACAATGGATCAGCCGCTTGATTAAGGGCTCCAAGCTTGTATTCAACTGAAAAATTATATCCAATAAGTTTACTCAACCAATGTTGTTGAGGTGGAGTAGATAGTTTCTGCTCCAACAAATATTTGAGACTGTAATGGTCGGTAAGGATAAGAAAAGAATAACCCCATAAATAAGGACGCTAATGTTGGACTGCTTTAGCCAATCCAATTAACTCCCTCTCATATACGGCCAACTTTAGGTGTCTTGTTGCTAATTGTCGGCTAAAGAACGCAACTGGATGCCCATCTTGTTGCAAAATTGCTCCAATGCCTCCTCCTGAAGCATCACATTCTACTACAAAACCTTTATCAAAATCTGGTAGCTGAAGAACAGGTGCAGTAGATAAAGCTTGTTCAAGCTTATCAAATGCACGCAAAGCTGCTTCAGTCCACGTAAAAGAATTCTTCTTCAACATGCCAGTTAATGGGGCTGCCAATTGTCCATAATCCCGAACAAATTTCCTGTAGTAACTTGTGAGGCCTAAGAACCCACGTAAGGATGTTAGAGATTGTGGCTAAGGCCAATCAATAATAGCTTGCACCTTGCTAGTATCCACTCCAACTCCTGATCCCGATATGATGTGGCCTAAATATGCCACTGAAATTGCTCCAAAATAACATTTGGAACGTTTCAAAAACAATTTATGTGCACGGAGTAACTCGAACACTTTCCTCACATGTTCTAAATGGCTCTCCCAATCCTTGCTGTAAATCAATATATCATCACAAAAAACAAGGACAAATTGACGTAAAAAGTCATGGAATACCTCGTTCGTTAGTGCTTGGAAAGTAGACGGAGCATTGGTTAGCCCAAAGGGTATAACTAAAAACTCGAAATGTCCATGATGAGTTCGAAATGCTGCCTTTTCCACATCCTCTAAGTTCATTCTGACTTGATAATGACCAGACTTCAAATCCAACGTAGTAAAGAAGCAGGCTCCATGCAACTCATCCAAAAGTTCATCAACCACTGGTATAGGAAATTTATCCTTGACAGTCTTTGCATTCAATTCACGATAGTCTATGCAAAGTCTCCAAGATCCATCTTGTTTCGGTACTAGTAAATCTGGCGAAGAGAATGGAGATCTACTAGGCCGAATGAAGCCTTGTTGGAGCATCGTTGTACACTAAGTCTCAATCTCGTTCTTTTGCTGATATGGATAACAGTATGGACGTACCACCACAGGTGCTAATTTCGGAAGTAAACAAATCCTATGATCACAATGTTGGAGAGGAGGTAATCTAATTGGATCTTGAAACAAATCTTCAAACTCACCAAGGAGGTTATCCATCCTCTTATCTGCCTCCGAATCATTATCTAAGGCATACAAACTCTTGCCTCCATTCCATTGCAGGCCCTGCAACATAATTGCCTTTCCCTCCATCGAAAAAGCCATGGTAAGAGCAGAAAAGTCCCATAAAATTGGCCCCAAAGTTTGCAGCCATTTAACCCCCAAAACAATATCAAAACCATCCAGTGGAATTAATAAAAATCAGCAAAGAAATTATGACCATCAATAGAAAATGTTACCCGCATACAAACCCCTAGACTCTGCACCTTGTCTGCATTGGCCACTGAGACTCGTGCGTTTGGCAATTTTCGAAATTGGATTGCTAATTGTTTAACCGCTGTTGTGCTAATGAAGTTGTGAGTGCTTCCTGAATCGATCAATCCTAGCGCTGGATGCCCTTGAATTAACATTTATACCGGCATAGTTCGAGCATGTACCTGTCTTATAATAGCATATAATGAAATTTTTGGAGCTCGTTCTACTTCTTCTAAGGTGTTATCATTATCCCCGTCATCCAATTCTACCCAAAAAAGCTTCTTACATTGATGTGTTGCCGAGTAAGGCTCATCACAGTTATAACACAAGCCTTTGGACATTCTTTCCACCATCTCAGCTTGAGACAACTTCTTGATAAAAGGCGAACTCGAAGCAAAAGAAGCTGCTGGCACAGAATTTGTGATCCTCGCTTGTGAACCCGTTCCCGTGCTTGCACTCATCCTTGTAGGCTGCCACAAACCCCTGCGGTTATTGTTATTTTTCTGCAGCTGGTGTTTTTGCTCATATGCCCTTGCTAAACTCATGGCAGAGCACAAATCTGGTGGTTTCAAAAGTTGAACGTCCAACCGAATGGAATCATCCAAACTGGCAATGAATAAGCCTGCGTGAAGGTGATCCGGTATGGTTTCGTTTGCAAGTGCCAATTTTTCTTGAAATTGCTCAATTGATACCGTCTGTCTAAGGGTAACCAAATCCCCGATTGGATTACTGCGCTCCGGAGGACCAAATCTCTGAAAGCAATATTTCAAAAAATCAGGCCAAGACATAGTGCCTTTAGTTTTCTTGAGTTGGTAAAACCACATCTGTGCTTCTCCTAAAAGGTGGAATCCAACTAATCCAACCTTTTTTGCCTCTCGTGTATTCTGATTTTCAAAGAATTGCTCACAGCGATGTGTCCAAATTAAAGGATCTTCCGAACCATCATAGGTCGAAAAGTCCAACTTAACATATCGGGGAACTTGAGATGTGTAAGTTCCTGGCTGAGAGTGATTACCTTCTGTACCGCTAGAATTTTTAGGTTGGGTCGAATGTTCTCTAAGTGGAGTATCTCCACTATTTACCTCGTTGCTGGTTGGACGTGATTGGACAAGTCCCGATCCTATGATTGCTTCCAATAGCTTGGATAACTTCTCGTCGATTCGTTGCTCCATAGCTGAGAGTTTAGCATCAACATGATCTCTTTCCTCCCTTAAACGGGCATCGATATCATTGTCCATAGTGATAGATTCTGATACCAAATTGTTAGGACCCTTGGTCATAGATCGAGTCATAGGACGATGTACAGAGTAATCTTGTAACTTTGTTATATCCCTGTTCTTGTTAGAATTCTTCTTTCTGCCTATTTTGGAAGAAGAAAAGAATTTCGGCTCTAAGGGAGACCGAAACCTTGGACCTCGTTATAGAGAGCTTCAAACCTCTGTTTTGATAAAATATGACTTACTTTCTTTATTCATGAAATAGCCCTTATATAGGCAGTGTTCACATAGGAAAAGGAAATACGAAAACCCTAATTAATATGATTTCCTAGAGTAATAAGGAAACTAGTAATATGTTTAAGCAATTTAAATAAAACTTGCAACCTAATTAACGTAATTTGCGGCTGTATTTTTGGCCTATAAACACGTCCACAACAATTATGTTCAGTATTTTCAATTTATTCTGGAAGCTTGTTTCTAGCTTAATTGTCTGCCCATATTCACTTCGTGAAAACCATGTAGGTTGATGCTGCATTTATACTACTTGGAAACATCATGTCAAAGGTGGGTACAAGTCCTTTTAGACTCAGCTTCTCAGATTTATTATAAGCAGTTTCCTTGTTGATTTGCTGAGACACTTTAAGCAGTGAAAGAAATCTTCAAAAATTTTGGCTTGAAAGAAATGTATCTATAGATTCTTCAATTATACCTTTGTTTGATATGGCTCTGCCAATGTTCCTGTTTTCTCCCAGGATCTAATAAATAAATGTTTCGTGCCTCAAGATGTTTGGGATCTTAAGATTTTTAAGCAGACGCCATCAATGTAAGTTTATTTTCATGACAGTGCCTGAAAAAATATATACTATTTTTGAAATGTACACATCCCATCTTTTAAAAAAACTCAATGACGCTTAACCTTGCCGTTTCTTAATTTTATTTTGGTATTGGTGGATTCTCTTCTATAGGTTCTGTAGACTCTCTTTTGTTTGAAATTGTTCATATAGGGAACTTGTTGTCTATATTATTACGATCAGAAGACTTGCTACTTACGTTTTGCTATGATGTTACCCAGGGCCACTTTGTACTTCATTACTTGTTACTTTTCTCACAAGGGTTCTCAAGTAAGTGGCTTAGGCTTCATCTGTGGAATATTTACCATTTGCTTTCTTGCCATGTCATGATTGTTTTCAATTGTCAATCAGTGTTTTTCCCAGCCTCATGCACTCAGAGAAGCCATAGCAATTTCCCTCTGTTTTCTTGTCCCTCAATTCTTGAATTTTATGTTTGAACCTAACCCACAAATATCCATGTATTACTGAGTTCAACCTTTTGATGAGTTGGGAATTAAATGAATAATTGTTGGCTTGTCATGTTCTTACTACTGGGCTCAGGATAACATTTGGCCTAGTTCAAACCCCTTCTATATGTCAGGATGCTAGTTCTAGGAGCTTTTTTTTTCAGAGTGAAAATTGGTTTCTTCATATTTAGAAATTCAACTTGGTCTTTTTAATGTTTTTGTAGGTTGATCTTCAAGATTCACTACATCTTAGGAAGAATCTTATGGGAGCAGTTTTGTTCTACCTAAACTGGAAGGTTTGTTTATTGCAGTTGGATTGTCTAAATTCATACCTCCGTTTATGTTCTGTGGTCCCAATGGGTTAGAAAATGATATATATGGTTGGAAGTGTCGTCCCCTCCTATTAATTTGCTTCTTTTGAGGTGGAACAAAAATTTTGGAGTCAAATATGAAAGTGGATGGCATAATCATGTGCTGTGTCAATGGTCATTAGGTTGATCTTTTCTAGTTTGGTTTTGAGGAGATCTAGAGGTTTGCTTTATCCTGCTACGATGTATGCACATCAACAAAGAGCTAATATCTAGATTGTTTTTTTTTTAAAATTTTCCAAAAAAAGAGTGCTAATATTCACAAAAATTAGACTGAGGAATTTGGTTCTGTGGTTCGGGAAAGATTCCAAGGTCCCATCCCTTGGATGTCATAGTGATTTGCATTGCAGAGAATTATTATTAACTTCCATTGGATGCTACATATGCTAGCCTCTCTCCTTTGTGTTTATGCTTTAAGATGGTAGTGTTGCTATAGTTGTATCGTTATTTGTTGCTACTACCCAAGCATGGCTAAGCTCTTCTATAGGTTTATTTCTGTTGGCTGTTCTGATGGTTCCTTGTGCTATTTGAAGGAAGGTGCAAAAGAATTTGCTAAGTTTTCCTTTACACCTTTGATTTTGTATATGGGCCTGTATCACTTAAATGCTGGATGATCTAAACACTTTGGATGCAAATTTTGGTAGTTCCTCGTGCTACTATTTATTGCTTGGTGTTAACTATTTTTTTTATATCAAATCCCTTGCCTTGTATAGCAATGTCCTTTTCTCTCAGTTTGGGTTTTATTCATGAATGTTTTATGCAGCTCAGAAGAAGGTTTCTGGTCCAAGTTGCCAAACATGATTACTTCCTGTTATTAGAATAGAATAGGATCAGCGTGCTTGTACTAAGCTTACAAGTACTATTGGACACCTCTATGATGGCTTGAACTTTACTGTACTCTTTGCAAATGATGTTTGTTTTCTCAATACAGGAAACTTCCACATTGAATGAGCGAATGGTGCTTTTGTTACCAGCAGCTGTTTATGCACTTTGTGCTGGTTGTGCTCCTTTTATTCATTATTATGAAGGCTTTTTCTGTCCGTGCTCTTCTTCAGATGATTGTCAAACAACAGATGATGGTGATAATGTATGCATCATTTTAGGTTTTCGAATAAACTATTGATTTTTGGACTTCATACATCCTATTTTGTTCGGGACTCTAAAATCAAATTATTATAGATAGATGGACACGAGCATGCAAGACAATTCAAGCTTTTTGATTGTTTTGTGGAAGTTATTGCAAGCATTGATTCTGTTCCCAAAGCTGAGGTGTTGTGATCGTTTGTGCTTTTGTTGTTCCTTTCTTTTTGGTGTTTTGGGGGGTTCATGTTTGTTTGAAGTCATATGCGATTTGTGAACAGGTTGCTTTATCCCAACACCATCAAAATGTTCATCTTCCACGACAATTGAGAGACCAATTACTGTATGAACTGGAGGCTGGCATTCTTGGGACTCTTTTGAATAAGGATACTGAACAGATGTCTCTCTCTGGAGCTTTATTTATGTGTGCTTTGCTATCTAACTTTATACACGGCGCATCAATAGTGAGGTTTGTGTATTTTGCATGATTGCAATATTTCTGTTCACCACACATGAATTTTCTTGTTTCCTTGGAGGCGAGTATTATTCATGAGTGTTCGGTTTACATTCCTTGTTAGATGTGTGTAATGGGTTGGATGTTGGACATGTATTGTTGTGTAGTTTTAGATGGGCTAGTGATCACTTTAAGCCGTAAATGTTTTACATTTTAAAATGACAATTCCTCATGGTTACTTACAATCCTTGTCCTTCTACTGTGTTTTATCTATATTCTCTTAATTATGCTTTTCAAGTTCCCCTAACTCCATACCTCTACCATGCTTGTTTTCGAAGTTCAATGTTTATATCTTTAGTTGTTTGTCTATTCTGATTGCATGATTAGTAAAGGCTAGTTTTCAGGTAGGCTATTCAATACATTTTATGCAAGTTATGAGGAATAACTTTTAATCTTGAATGTAACTGATGCCAGATAAAACTTGTGGCTGTAACCAGATTAGTGTTGTACATCAACATTTATGCTCATATATACATATTTATAATTTAACATAAATGGAGCACCATTAGCATTTATGTCTCCTTAATGCACACAGGATTAATACATTTCCGTCCTGCAGAAAACGAGAAGAGACTTCATCATTCTCCAGTAAAATGGGTGACTACTTGCTACAATCTCTGGATCATATTACTAAGCGTATTCAAGAAAACAACTATGACTTTCAAGCTCTTGGTTGTTTGGGCTTTAGCTCTGACTATTGTGAGAGGACCTTGCTTTTAGCTTCAATGAGGAGCTTTCTTGGAAGTGCTCTCTTTGTCAAGAGGGAAGAGGAAACTAATCATGAAGTCTTTCATCATCACGCTGTAAATCAATCCATAGAAAGGCTCCTAAGGTCATTGGTTAAGCTGTATGAACAATTTTCTGAAGGTGCAAAAAACCTTGATTTTGAGCCATTGGCTTTTAACTCAACAAATACTAAGGCTACGTTGCTAGTATCTGGCTCACTAGATAGCGGCAGTAGTAGAATTGTAGACGAGGAACTGGATGTGAACAAGGATGATACAGATGTAGACATCGTAACAATAGGTGGCAAAATGACCAGTGGTGTACCATTTTCTACATCAAGGTGGAAGATGGGGATGATTTCACTAATTTCAAGTTTCTTCTTAGTTTTAGATTCTGTTACATGGGATATCTTGTTTGAACTTATGGGAAAAGAATGTGACACAAAGGTATGTTACATAATTAGTCTGACTTGCTTGTTTTCTTGGAATTCATGCAGTAACAGTTCTATTATCTTGGATTTAAAATTCATATTGGCAGATAGTCGAGACTATTCTTTTGCATCTTTGTCAACATTTGCACAGATCCGTTCCTGCAAAGATTTTGGACTTGGTAATGACTATATAAATATCATAGATGTTTTATATCTCTTTTATGCTCAAGTTATAGACCTCCTTTCTTTGCAGGTTAAAATCGCAAATGACATGTTTGAGATGCAAGTTAATGTCAAGTTTGACTGTGTCAACATACTAGTGGTTGCCAATCAATTGTTAAGCACCCTATTATCCTTCGATTCACCTGAAAAGCATGTTGACTTGGCTTTGATAAAGCGAGAATCTGAACCGGTATTACACAGTACATAGAATATGTTTATTTCAGTAGTCTTTTATGCTATGGAGTTTAAATTCTCTATTTCTCCCACTTTCCTATCATTTCATTTTGTATTTTAAAGGAAGTTGAATCTGGGTTGAGTTTTTAAAGTTTCACTATTGATTCATTTATGGCATATACTGGTCTTGTTTGCAATTTTTCAGATTTTAATGTTAGTTGAGACTGTGTTGAAGAGGGGATTGGTTGGAATACCAAATCTAGAATTGCAAAGTGTAGGACTGTAGAGCGACATGAATATCATCTTTCCCTTGAAAGTAAAAATCACTGAGAGTTTCAGTAGATTTGGTGCTTTCACTACATATAGCTTAAATTTCATCTTAGAGGTCCTTTTTGTTTGACAAAGTGGATCCTTGTGCTATTATTTTTATTCTGTGATCTAATAAACTTGTATGGCCTTGTGAATGGAATTAGTTTCTCAATGTTGGTTAGTTTTGTTGGCCAGAACTAACCAAAATTAAAGTTTAAATATGTAGTACTAGGAAAACATATCCATTTTGGAAAGCATTAAACGTTAACGATGAGCTAATTAAAACCATAAGAAGTCGTATGGAGAAGTGCAACATTGTAGGTGATCTAATGAATTTTGTCCCAAATGGGACAATTGTTCTGCAAGTATGGCAAGGCTAAAAAATGCTCTACTTGATTCAGTGGGAAGGAGTTCATTTGTGTGATGAGAAGCTGAACATAATTCTTTTCTATGGCAAAATATATGCCCACGCGAAGCATATTTGTATCAGAATTTAGGATCAATACTTTTTGGATGAGAAATGTTGGCCAATATGTTCCACCATCGGATTATTATTAGCATCACAACAACATTATAGTGTTAAAAAAATTTAAGTGAAAAGTACCAATTCCGCAATTTGGCATCTTTATAAAGCCCCAAAATCCTTAAGATACTGGGAGATTTGGCATCGTTAGTCCTGCAATTGTTTCTCATGTATAAAAATAAATGTTAATTATGATGTCTAATTGGCCATTTACATTGGATTTGATGTTGCTTTCTCTTTCTTATTGCGAGCCTTGTCCCCTATTTCTTTTATGACATTCCCTTTCTCATGCAGTAGTATTGATAACTCTGTTCACATTTATCCTATGGTTTGACTATGTTTTATGAAGTCTTGATAAGCTTTATTGTCTGTTAAAACTAGGCTTTTGTGTGTTTCTACTTGCAGGGTTTGATGTGCCTAAGAGACCTAATTAACAGAATTGGAGAATTTGGAGCTCTTGATTGGGTGGGACGTGTTAGGCTTATTGAATGCATTTGCAATTTCATCTTACTCAGCCCTCAAATTGGTCAGGTGAAGACAGTGTGCATTTGCAATTTCATCTTACTCAGCCCTCAAATTGGTCATGTGAATACTAGGACAGAAGTATATGCATTAATTACAGTTGTAAAATAGATGAAGCTCCAGTTAACTTTGTAAAATGGATGAAGCTATGGTGGATGTTGTAAATGAAAATTTGAATGTGATAATGCAAGAAAGAGTTGTAGGACAGGGACATTATGGGATATGGGAAAACATAGATGCTATGTAATTTCCTATCTCTAATCTAACAACAAAAATCTAAGATCATCTCTGCTAACACATTTGTTGGTTTATCATGTCACTTGTTTGCATATCTGTGTTTTTTGCTATATAATTTCAGGCAATGATCGAAAAGTTGTTCTTGCTACTTCGAGATCCTGATTATCGAGTTAGGTTTTTGCTCGCTTGGCGTATTGGTGTTCTGTTCCAAACATGGGATGGCCATGAGGAACTCTTCCAGGATATTTGGTGAGTTGCCATGACATACTTCATAATCATAGCAAACTTATAAGCTATATTTGCATCTAAGATTTGATTATGCATCAGCATCTAAGATTTGATTATGCAAACATGTCATGTAGATGTTACTACACAACTACTGTGAAAACTGGATAACCAATCATGTTTGCAAGTTGGCAGTTTGCCACCATTATCAAATTTTTTAGGGATTTAAACTACTATCCTCAAATACTCTAATTTATATTTTCAGAATTGTTTATTCATGTTGTTGTGTTGAGGTGTGACGGCAATGAGTTTGTACTTTTTCCCCATATGTTGCATAATCTCCAGCCTGCTTTCCCTTGCAATGTTGTTGAGTTCTAGTTTCATTGTTTGACATGCGCTTTTTTCTTTTCTTTTGATTGCTATTGGTTATTGTTTTTCTCTAGATGTTCATACAAGGTTATAGTATTCTATCCACTCTGTTGTACTCATGTGACGTTTTCTCTGAGGTCTACATGATAAGCCACTGTGTTTTGAGATGCTCACTCAATGTCTGATCGTTGCATGGTTGTGAAGAATGCTTTCACTTTATCAGACCTTTCTACACAAATCTGACCTGTAGCATTATTAGAGATTTTGATCTTGTATTTGTGAGTGTCTAGCTTATCATCTTCAATTTTAATCATTCCTCAACTTTTGATATAGTTCAAACTTTGGGGTTTTACTGGTGCTTCCTTTCAAAGGAAAAGTTGTTACTGCAAAGGAGGTCCTAGCTACTGGTCCCCAGTCACCGACTGCAATTGAAACTGTTATTATTACTCTTATGCATCTTGCTTTGCATAGTGAAAAGATTGAGCTGGAGGTAAGCTTCTTATGTATTTGAATTTTTTTTTTACCTTATTGGCATTGTAGATTCAAGAGTATTTACACTTCTGGATTGTATTCATGTGACTATGCAGGCTATATTCATTATGTGTGTGGTTTCTGCTATCGATCCTTGTCACCGGTATATTCCAACTCTTTCTGCAATTTTTTAGGGTACCTACTTTTCTGACTGTTGGTCTTCTTATTCAGGGAGTTAGTGAATGCAGCTCTAAATAATCTATCAAGGCAGCTCCATTATACAAGTAGATTCAAGGTTTGTGTCTGTGGCTATCATTGCCTATATAAAATGCATGTTGAGAGGCTTAACTGGACTAGTTTCTTCAGTTTATTTTGATTCCACTTGATTTTTTCCACCTCGAATCATTACTTTAGTTTATTTTCTTATGCTTTGCCTATCGTGGAATCTAAAGTGGTAAAAGAGACTTCCAAAGGAAACAAAATTCTTTGTAGTGTTAATCCTGAACTTTGTGAGCTATACTTTCCATTTTTATATTTCTAGGATATTTGAATTGGTTTAAATGTACATTTTATATTTAGCTTTGAAGATTTTATAGTTTTTGAATCTACAAGATTATCCATATGGGAATATTTGCCAGTACCTTGGCAGGACATTGTTATTCATTTTTGTTTTCTGCCAATTAGCAGTATTGCCATCAGAATGATAATGATGGAAAATTTATTGTTAATAGAACATTAGAAGTGAGCCTACGATGAAAATTTAAAGACTAAATGGGTCTTCAGAGCTAATTCATAACTCAGGAAATGTAAAAACCACAAACTATAGTGGGTTTTGATGTTACCCTTTTTGTAATATGCCTTGACAGCTCATGACTAAATTGTTGTATTATTTCTTTTCTTCAGTACTTAGAGGAACTCAAGGGACCAATTCTCTTTTTCTGGGTTGCTTGTGGTGTTAGCTTAGCTGCACTCGTTGAGGTATTAGATACACCTTTATGCTTCTTCCTATCTTATTTTATGGTAACAATATAAGCTCAAAGGTCATCCTATTCTTGATTGAAATATACTTTGAAATGAATTGGTACATCAAAGCAATTGCAAATTATTTCCCCATTTTGGAGAAGAGACTTCAATCCCAAATTTTCTTTGTAGGACAATTTAAAAGAAAATTTTGGAAACAGTAAAGGTTATATATTGCTTCGATATTCGAATGATTGATAATTACGCTTAATTGAAAAAAAAAAAACCCTTTCATAGCTTTTGATACTTGAAGTTTTGTATAGTGGATTGTAGATCAAGATCTTTTGTATAATTAGGGTTTGCAAAGAAACGTTTAACTGCAAGTATTAGGCGTCTAGGAATGGTACCTTTTCTAATGTGCACCTTACATGGAAAGGTGTTGGTTTGAAAATGTAGAGATAGCATAGGCCCACCATACAACCGCCCCTTGTACTAAAACTGAAATTTATTTGCTATGATGAGGGTAAGATGGTTTGGACCAAAAATCTTTTGATCATAATGAGTCTGATACTATGTCGAGGAATCATTAAACCTTGATGTTCAAAGATTTTAGGTGAGATCTAGGACTAGATTACATCTAACTCTATTCTCCTTATGTGGAAGCCCGTTGGATTAAAACATTGGAGTTAGAATCTGATTGATGGTATCTTCGTTCAACTTAAAAGTTTTAATTGAGTTTGGTCTAGAAAATAGATTGTAAAACAATTCTAATGAGCTTGTTTGGTGCTATTTTCATTTCTAGTTATTATTAGAAGTAAATATCTTGTCTAACCATTGGATAACTGTTCTTTGTAGATCCGGCATTTTTTTGTTTCAGATGTTGAACCTAGTTATTTTATGCAATATTGTTGCCAATGGCTTCTTCCAGCTTTGATTCTACATGGCAACACCTCTGACCTGAACTTGGTGGCGAAGGTAGGATTAATCGGTATCTGTTACTTGCTATTGTTAGCTCATAGTTTCCTGAAGCACTCATCATTATGATTGATATTTTTTTTCTTTACTTGCAGGTTGCTAGTCGAAGTCTGACTCATCTAGTCAGAAATTACTTTGTGCCAATTTTTTCAGTTTGTATGGCATTGCATTGCAGTAAGAATTCTGAATGGAAAAAGGGTGCTTTAGTCCTTGGGACTTCAATTCTGCATGTGGCAGATATTTCCGAGAATGAAAGAGACAATCTAATAAAGAAACATATGGTATGCTACTTTAAGTATATGTTATTTATTATGTGTCATTGGATTCATAGATGTCAGCTATTGTTTTAATACAAAGCTCAATGCTAACAGGAAGCCTTTCTGCTTGCTTGTATGTCTAATATGGTGATGGGATGCAAATTAGAACATTTTTTATCTTATTGTCTTCACATGAAACTTCCTTGTCATCTGTGATCTGATTCTAATATATACCAAACTACTTACTATCAGTTAGTAATTAGTAATTATTATGCTCCATGAGTTTGAAGGAGGAAATGCCTTCTATGTGCTATTGTTGTTTTTTCTTTTTGATTTGCAAGAAAATTTGCTTTCTGATGTCATTAATTTTAGGTCATTTAATGAACTGTCAACAAATAACATGTAAATGATCATGGACATCCCTTTATCTGGAGCTTCCAGGACATTGAGTTTTATTAAATGGTCATTCAGGCTTTCCAAGACGTGTTTGCATTTTCCAACTACATTTAACCTTTTTTTTTGGGGGGGCGGGGGGACATATGCACTTTTCTGTTTGTTACTTTGACTATATTTCTATTGTAATTTGTTTCTTCACTATGCTTTCTGAATATGTAGGTATCTATTGTGAGCCAGATATTGTCTTTCACTTCCTGTTTGTCAGACCCTCCAGTACCTTTCTTCTCCAGAGATACAGTGGCGCGTGCAATTCAAACCATAGTAGATGGATTCTTGGAGATGTGAATTTCCTATCCTGCTTTGATTTTGAATTGCTACTTTGTAGATCCTTAGTGTACATAAATATGTTTTGTTTTGATATAGAGAGGATTATTCTACAAGTGTCTCTGTCGTTGATAAGATCAACATTTTTCGTCCAGATAGAGTTTTCATGGTAATTACTAGATAGATCATGTATATAATTATTTTTATCTCAAGATTATTGGAGCATTATTGCCACTGCATTTGATGCATCCTTTGCAATTGTGCAGTTCATATTAGAAATACATTACAAGATAGAAGCAGCATATCATCCAAGGCATAGATGTCATAGGCTGGCTGGACTTGAGGCGCTTATAGATATTCTTGGTCACAGGGCTGCTGTTTCAAGCACCTACAGGTATGTATTATGGTGATTTTTTTTTCAGTTTTAGTATTAATTCATGATTTCGAACAATTCAGATAGCTTTGAATCTACACGGTTTTCTTGTGAAAAAGGTGTTCAAAAGCCTTCAATTAAGTTAATTATTGTGGAATTATAGTGCAGCAAAATTATAACATTAAAGAATTTTGGTTTCCATTATGGTAATATTCTTACATATCTCTTGATGGAGAATTGCATAGTGGTTGCTGACTTTTGTAATTGTCATCTATCGTAGTTATCCTTGAAGAAGTTCTTTTCTTGGACAATCTCAAACCTCTGCACCTTCTGCCCATCTCTCTTATTCATGATGACATGGGACTGGGAACTATCACGTCTTAATTCTTTTTAGGAACATTAATACTAATGTCTTTTGTGAGTTCTTGTTGTGCATAATTAAGTACATGTCCTCTTCCTCTGTCATGCTCTAGCCTTTACCTCCTCTTCCCTTTTTTGACTCATCATCATCATCTTATTCTTCTGGCTTTAGGATAATTCTTGCTATTGTGTTCTGAGGACAATAGACAAAATGTTGTGATTTTTTTTCTGTTTCCAGTTGAATATGGGCAACTGTTCAAATTTTTTTTCCTGTTTCTATTGCATTTCTATTGGTGTAGTCATGAGATATTTGAGTAGGTTTTGTTTCCTGTGAATTAATGCAGTTATCTTTTGAATTTGGTTGGGCAATTCATTGATTGTGAAGCTTTACATGATCAATGCTCTCGCCTAATTTCTGCATTGCTCCAAACTCTTAAGAGTAGCCCATCCAAAGAAACTGCTAATGTGCTTGGCGAGCAGCTTCAGGTGCTTTTGTCATTTGAGCACATAATATATATTTCCTTAATAATACTGCCCCCTTGACATCTACTGATTGTTTATATTATCTTTAGTTTTTGGTTTCAAAGTTGGTGGAATCGTGCAGTCCTATCGAAGCTACTGGAAAACCTTCTGATATTAGATTGTCACAGGCATTATCTTTGCTTCACCATTTAACGGTGGATTCAGATCCATCTCTTCATGATTATGTTAGAGTATGTTTCTTACACTTCTAATAGAATTTAAACTTTATAGCTTTTAAATACTAAATGTTTATTATATATTTATGTTTTTAATATGGTATGAAGTTGCCCTTTTCTTTTGGTTAGTTATTATGAAATTTAGGAATTCTTTCTTGCTAAGGTGTGGATTTTTTTGTTTCAGGAGTTGGAAGCCTTCCCTGAAATAGATGTCTTCGATGGGATAAGAGAATTCCATCAGGAGTTATGTGAAGGCTACTCTCTAAGGGACCACTTATTAAAGGTATTACCGAAGTTAAGCTGAAAAAGAGTTTAATCTTTTTGGGGTTCATTTATGCAGGAATCAGGATATACTCTTTCTTTTCACATTGTTTGCTATATAATTTTGTAAATTTCAGTTTGTCAAGAGATCTCGTTACCTTCCACCACGGTTGCTCTTTTCCAGGTATTTGTCCTTCCAAAGTGAAATGCTTTAAAGTGTTTCTGAAAGTTTGATTTAAGTTTTAAAATTCTTGGTAGGACTGTATGAATTCAAAGATGGTGACTTTATGTTAATTTGTTTATATTTTTTAGTGATCCTAAAGAATTGTTTGTGGGCTATGATATATACTTTGCTTACATGACTTGCAGTATTCGGGCACTCCATAAACAATTGCTCATGGGGGAATATATATGGAGAGGAAATGATGCAAAACATATTGTGGAAGATGTATTTTGGCATGATGACTCAGAAATTGTTCATGCAGTGTGGAGTTTAGTTTCAATGTGTGGTTCAGATGTTGCTGATGGCATAAGACCATTGGTTTCTGATTTTGTATCAAAGGTATCATCTTTGTGCTTCTTCAGGTCTTTGAGATTTCTTTGTTATGTAAATTCATGCATGAGAGCGTATGTTCCTAAGCAGTTTATCTCTTCCTACTGACTGCAGGTTGGCATTGGGGACCCATGTTGTGTTGTTTTTCGTCAACTTGAAGACTCCACTCACATGAAAGCTAGGCAAACCACTATTAGTGCTAATCATGCTGAAATCAACCTTAAAGTGGATCGTGGTATTTCCGAAGATCTTCTAGTTACACTTCTTAAACTTCTGAAGAAATATTTGATGGATGATTCTGTCAGAATAATTGATATATCATCACAAGCGCTTCGAGTGAGTTTCTCTTGTTAATATTTGTGATACTGATGAATCTTTTGTTCCACGAGTTAACATTTGAATAGTTATCCAATTTATTTAGACAGTTTGCACTTTTTTCTGGGTTGGTGTAGGTTAACTAGCATAGTCCATTGCCATTTGTAGAGCTTTTATAATTCAGTTGAATGATCATAAGGAATTTGAAAATATTAATTATAAATTAAGCATATGTTGATGATAGAGAGAGACACTTTGCATGAGCGACCCCACTTTTAAATGTGTTCTTTATTCCTTGTTCTATCTTTCTTCTCAATGAGGACTTCTCTCATTTTTCAAATTTGGAGTATGACCTTGTGCTTGGTTTGAAAGGGAGGGTTTTTAGTATTGTCCCAATAGAGCACCCACTAGTTCGACTAGCTAGTGAATGGTTCTTTTGGGAAAGTGGCAGGATAAGCCTATCATCTATGTGTTTGATGGTTGATGGATTAACGGTGACTGTATCTGAGAATTTGTCTTCGGATCTCTAAATTTTAAGCCTAAAACTTATTCTTAGTGGTATTTTGTCTTGTGCAAAGTTGTGCTTTTTATTTCTTTTATGTGGGTTTGTAAATGTTAACTGATGTGCACGGAAGCTGAGTGAACATTTGATCATTGTTTTGAATTTTTGCAGAACCCGTATCTTTTGGTGTCTAACTAGCATGCTTGTTTTCCTTCTAAATGCTCATCTTTCTCATTTTCATTGAGTTCTTTTCAGTTATCTAATTGTTGTGCATTGAAACTTCAAATTTTTGCAATTGAGTAATAATTTATCTTAAAATAGGGAATAGTCTCCACTGAGAGGGGTCAAAGAGCAATCATGTCGTTTGATTCTTATGAAAGATCTCTTATTGAGGTAAGTACATTGTAAGATCTAACCAGTGAATACTTATCTTGTTTATTTTACATGTGAGTAACAATAGTGTTCCGCTATGGCATTTTGGAGTGGTTTTTATGTCCTTCAACTCCATCAACTTTATATGATCTTTGGTCTCTGCTGTATTGCTTGAATTGAGTGTGGATTACATCGGGAAATATTGGTATGAACATTAGTAATAATTGAATCAAGGATGTTAAATTAGACAATGCAATTGGCATGTTCAATTGTACAAATACTCATCAATAGATGGAGAGCAAGAGAAATATATAATGGCGATTTAAGCAAATAGCAGATCAGTTATAGAAATACTCACCAATAGATGGAGGGTAAAAAAAAAAAAAGTAATGAACTTTAAAGTAAATTAATAGAAAAATAGGTTTCATTGGAAATAAGTAGAATCAATTTGAGATTTTATGCTAGCTTGTTGTAGACAAGAAAATTTACTTAGTACTATCTAGGTTTCAACCCATCAAAGTGTCAAGAAACCATTCAACTCAAGGCCCATAAATGGATCATATATCATTCTGACATGCTCCATCACAATATGAATAGATACAACATGTCATAGATTCATTGACAACTCTAGTTTTATAAATTCATGAAAAATGAGGGTGGTATAATTTGAGCGCGTGTTCTCTTGGTTACATGGGACTTTGATACCATATCTAGAAACCATTCAACTCAAAAGCGTAAGCTAATGGGTAAGGCCTTGAGTCATATACCATAAATTGATCATATGTTATTCTAGCAAACAGTAATATTCCTAAATGGGATACCTAAGGTGTTTTAATGTAGGTAGCTAAGTGATATTCTTACATAGGATATCTCAACATAATAATCCTAAATCACAATAAATCTTCATAATACTGCCCTTTAAGTTTGAACTATGATGTTTCAACTTGTTACAAACAATCACAACTCTAAGCTATTTAACACAAAAGCTTAAGTGTCAGTGAAGATTAGGAATTAATTTGGTGCTGTGATATATTTGATTTTATATATCCTGTTATTGCTTAGGGTTATAGCACTATTAGGGTTTGGTTTTAATATTAACATGGGAGTTGCTCCTGTTCTATGATGCATAACATACATATTGCTATATTGTAGATTCACTCCAAGGGAGTAAATGTTGATCTGGTGGACAAGCTTTTGTTGGATCTGGAAAGGAGGTTTGCTAGTAAGTCATGCTAGTGTGTTAAGATGGACTTGTTTGGTTGAAATAGATTTAGGATGCTTATCAAGATGTAGTTGAAGATTTCTTCATGCTAATGCACTCAAAACATCTATTTCGTAGATTTCACCACATATATGTGTAGCTTTTTAGTTAAAAATATGATTCCTTTTTCTTAAAAATCATAATTTTGTCAGCTTCTGTATTTGTCATTTCATTCTTCACAAGCTTGCAACCTGCTCTCCTATATTATTTGTTTAATGGGTCTAGGTGGATAAGTATGTGCACTTGGTGGATTTTGCTCCTAGTTGTGGTTCATTAACATTTGTATTTTTTTTAGCTAGAATTTGTTTTTGTTTTGATTGCATGATGATCAAGGAATATCTCATCATTTCTGTAATTCACTCTCAGCTGAAGCAATCCCACTGGAGGAGTCTATTGTATGGGAGACACATAACAAAACCTTTGAGATGTGGATTTGTCCACTTGTGTACTCACTGATTCGCTACAGCTGTGATCCTATTATAAGGTATATAGATTAAATTCTTTTAGAAGTTATTAGTATACTTGTTTATGTTGGGATGTTTTGCTTATTCTCACCTTTTTAAGTTATCTTTTTGGTATATGGCCTTCAGATTATGCCAAGATGTTGTGATGCTAAAAGCTGAAGTGGCTGAGCTTTTGTTGCCAAGTATTGTTGTTGATCTTGCTGGAAGGAAGGATGTGAAGGACGAACTTCAGAAATTAATCTCTTCTCAGGTAAGATGCTTCTCTCTCCTAAATCAATAGTTTTCTGCCACGTAAGGTGATTTGATGCATCAAAATTTCTCTCTCCCTCTTTCCTGTGTAAGAACGTAGAATTCTGGTGGAAAATACTATTGTTAGTGCTTGCTAGTTTATTTTTGTGGCAGTCAAATAGTTGTACTCAGAGTTTTGCCAAGAACGATGTTGTGGTACAGGTAGACACCAACTATTTTCTTAGTTGAGTTGTAGCGCATATTGTGTTTGAGATGTAAAGAAATTATAATGTGTACTTGAAAATAGTTTAATACTATTGATTCCCTCAATGCAAGCAGTTGCAAAATGAAACAAAGTGATAACATTACCTCATTGCAAGGCTTTGAATGATTTGTTGATGAAATGGAATGCTTAGCTCGCTGTCTATTGCATTGTATTGTAATTTTTTATGAATTTGAGATTAGAACAGTGAGGGTTCAAACCCATGCCATTGCAAGCTCACTAGTTTTGGTGTTCGGAAGTTTTGTATATTTTGTTGAGTTATCAAATAATTATTCATAGCAAAGTTAGTGGCTTTTTTGCTCAGTTCTTATGGAAACTGTTTCTTTTAATGTCTTGTCCTACTTGAATATTTTTATTTCCTTTTAATTGATAGAATTGAGAAATTATTTAAATGTAAACAAGGGAATGAGATAGAGCAAATTCATCTATCTTGTCTCATTATCCTAATATCTTTGCATTATGAGCTATTTCAAGAGTCTGATATCTTTTTTGCTCTTTCTGCAAGTTGTTATGCGTACTTTCTTTTGGAATTCTGATTTATCCATCAATTATTGGGCAGGTGCAGAAACACATATTTGTAGATTCCAATAGCTTGATAAAATCAATTCAAGTATTCTTGAATGTTCTGAATGAACTTCGACTTTGTTACATTGTAGAAAGAGCTTCTCCAGTGGTATCAAAACGTGAAAGTTCTAAGGTAACTGCTTAAGAATATCTCTTGAATTGTTTCAATGTTGTTAGAATGGCATTGAACCATTTCTTAGGCCTCACTTAATAAAGCTTTTGACTTGAATGGTTTCTTGTGTTTAGTAATAGAAGGTTTCAAGTTCAAATTGCACTACCCTTATCTCTAAGGGATTTTTGGTTTATCTTGTTTGTCCATAATTCATGTTAGTGGGTGTGCTCGAATGATATTTGAACCATTTCTTGGGCTTACCCTATAGCTTAGCTTTTAGGTTGAATGGTTTGTTACTAGAAGAAATGTGCATTGAGATTTGATTCACTTTTTATTGCATGTTCTCTAATTTTTTCCACCAATTTGATTGCAATACATGATTTTTTTGATGTGGGACAAATAGAAGAATTATGAACTAGTAGTTAAAAGCGCAAAATTAAGAAGTACGGATGATATTAGGCTGCTGGAATATTAGGTTTCAAGGTTGAATTTTGGCTAGGAATGCAGAATTTTCAGATTTTGTAAAGCTGGGAATTAAGGTTTGATTGTTGGAATTTTAGGCTTAGGATTTTAGGGTTTAGTATGGTTGGAATATAGGTTTGAGATGGCTAGAATGTAGATTTAAGAGGGCTGGAATTTAAGTTAGGGTTGATGGAATTTAGAGAAGAAACACAAAGAATGGAAGGTAGGGAACTAGGAATCACCCTTAGGGTCTAAGAATCACTCTTAGAAGAAAGCATCACACCTTCTAGTAAAAAAAACTCAAGTTTGTTGAAAAATTCCAGATTGTATGTTATTGATGAAAGGCTTACATATATATAGTGTTCTTAGAATCTTTATTCTAGTAGGAAATCCTATTATAATAGAAATTCTATAAGTCCTATACAACTTGGATAGCATATCTTAATAAGAATAACATAATACTTCTCCTAATACAATCTGGGTTTCAGCCTCTATCTTTGAAGTCAACTCAATTCCCAATCCTCATCCCACCAAATTAGGACTTGTGGTTGACTAATCTTTCCTCTTTTATTTCTTCTATATACTTTAAGTTCTTTTGCATCATTTTTCCTCCATTAATTATTGATTTACTATGTGCGGCTTCTGATTTCAATTTCAAAATCCTTGGAAGTTTATTCACTATTACTGGAACTCAAGGCCATTAGTAATGTGAGATAATAGCAAGAAAGTGATAGACCTCCTATACTGCACGCATACACTAGGAAAGGCAAAAGAACAGAATGAGGTGGCCAGTTGGTTACAAAATGTCAGGATGAGGTGGCTAGTTAGTTACATAATGTCAGGAAAATCATTTTAGAATGTTTATAGAGAGTATATAAGACAAAAGAAAGACTATAAGGGCAGAGAGGATTTGTTGTAAACCAATAGTTAAAAGGAGAGGGCAGTCTCTCGAATACTGCCAAACCATTCCCTTGTATTGGCTTTAATCTTTAATCCATGTCTTTTCTCTTTTCTCATTCTTATTTTCGGTGCCTTCTTACTTCCTTTAAGCTTTTTCTAATCAGTTGACACCAGATTCCTAACAGAAAGTTTCTGATTATAAGGACTTCAAATTGATTTGCTGGTTTGAGATGAAAATATAAATGATATTCTTATTGTTCTATTTATCAATATTAGAATTTTTAATATCGGTAGAGTGTAGAGCTCATTAACAAGAATTGGGCTTGGGTCAACTATTTCCAAAATGACTAGAACAAGTCATTTGGATAGTTGGCCTTTACCATTTATAAATCCTTTAACATTTTCATCTTTAGTCAATATGAAATACTCTTTAACACTCTGCCTCAAGTGCAATTGGGACTGGACATTCAATTGTTACTTGAAATAATCGCAGTAGTAACCGGACTGAGTCTCTCGAATTGGACATCTAGATGGAGAACTGAGAAATTAAGAATTTGGACCAAACTTGCTCTGATACCATATTAGAATTTTTAATGTGAGTAGAGTGTATAACTCATTAACAAGAATTAGGCTTGGGTCAATCATTGCCAAGATGACTAGAGCTATTTATTTAGATAATTGACCCCTATGACTTATAAACCCTTTAACATTTTCATGTTTAGTTAATATCGGATACTCTTAACAATCAATAATACAAATTTCTAGATTTGAGATGGATAAAGCTAATGGAAATTGGTTTAGTTCAGTTAACAGGAAAGTGCAGATAATAGTAACATAACTTTTCCTTTCTTTACTAAATGCCTTGTGTCTATGAAAACTGTTGGTTCTACTGCTCATACCCATGTTGTTGAAGGTTGAGCCGGTCTCTGGCTTTCTGGATGTACTGTTATCGGAAATGCTAGTTATTGAGTCTTCCCAGTATTAGTTGATAGCTAAGAATTTTCTAGTTGAGGATATCATTATCCTTGGTAGTTGAGTTTATGAAATTAGTTTTCAGAATTTAGCAACTTTATAGTAATTCGATTTTGTGGTTGAGTGAAACCCATAAGCATATCAAGTTGACCTGATAATAACATGTGACATCTTTGTGAAATGCCCAGTAATATAGTAATGGCTTAAACTCTTGTTCTTCCTTCATGCAGGCTAGAGATTCAAAAGCTTCATTGGGTGTAAAACCTATGTCAACGTTTTCATGGAGCAAGGTTATGGTTTATTTGCAGATATAGTTTGTATCAAGAACTGTGAATTTGTGTGCTTGATTGTGTTGAAACTTATGAAGTGTCATGGATATTTATTCCAACATTATTTTCTCAATTAAGCTTGTTGATGTTTCAATTATTTTAGGACATTATAGTATCATAGTAAACATTGCGTAAAAATAAATCATGCCTTCATTTTATATACTTGTTTTAGTTGATTGAAAGGAATTCCTTGCTATGTACATCTTCTTCGTCTTGAAGAGTGTTTACCTAACAAAGGAATGACGTATGAGCTGCTTATATATGAGCTAGTGAATGATCTTGGGGATGTTATTCAAGATATATTGAGTCCAGCACGACATTACAGGTGGCATCAAATCTAAGGCATAAAAGGATGGTCAGAATTATTGTTGTTTGTGATCTACACACTCTCTTTGGAGTCTGTTTGGGTCATGTTCAATATTTTGTTCAAATCATTCCATGTTGAGGGAGAAAATTTTGAAGACAGAAATTTGATAAATAGATCATAATTCACCAGTTTTGAATATGTTCTTCCAAACGAATTTTTGTGTTTTGAGGATGACCAGCATCTTTTAATGACTAGATGTAATCATAAAACATAGTTTCTTTAAATTCCTGCTAAACATGTATTGGCATGTTAATATTTGATTGTTTAACTTCTATGAGTTTTATTCTCCTCTTCCCTACTCCTTGACTACCCTTCTTCGCTCACTTGCCCCTTAAAAGAATTACTTGCAGGAGTGGCCATCTATATTATACCCAAACTTGTCATTGTTATCCAAAGTTAGATCATGATGTATCATTTTCCGATGCTTAATTTCTGTTTACATGTTCTTGCTATTTGTTAGCTTTGCATTGCCCATTTAAAATGATGTTTGCCTTTAAACTCACTTTTTGAGACAAATAATCCTCCTCAGTATCACCTTCTAGTACGCTCCTCATGTATGATTCTAAATAGTTACAAATTGTGGCAGGTCTATTGGCTAAATATTAATTACCTTCTTGTCGCAAAGTCAGCAGTGGTGAGTGCCATTACTTCTCTATTCTTGTGCTTCTTCTTTTTCCCCTTGCTTTTCTTAAAGTTTTCCCATTTTTCTTCTTGGAATCGCTCTCTTTATTATTTGCAATAATGTTATTTTCATGGATGCATACCACTTGTAGATTTGTGGCTCATTCTTCACCTCCATTATGTACGTCGAATATTGGTGTAAAGAGCATTTTAATGGTCTGACTTTGGGAAGCCCTGATTTCTCTCACACTGAGATGGTAAGAAATTACGTGAAAGAGGACTGATGTGCTTCATCATTCAGAATCAGGACTTTAAGAATGAGGATGTGATCATTGATATCTTATTATCTTTTTTATTGCAATTCATGGATCACTGGGTATCTGCTTTTCTTCTCTCCAGTTGCCAGACCACATTGAAATTCTTGTCTCAGCGGTTACTCAAATCAATGAACCAGACAGCTTATATGGGATTGTCCAATCTCATAAGGTCCGTGATCATGTTATTCTGCTTGATGGTTGTAGCTTTGAGCCAGAATTATAATTTGAACCACTTGCTATGTGACACAAGCCTGTTTACTTGGTTCTTCCATGGGGATGAGGGAGGGTGAGGGCTTGGTAATTAGTTTAATTTTATAAAAAAAAGGATCTTAGTTGATAAATTAGCTGTAATTTTTGCATGTCTGCATCTTTTTGTTTGAGGATTTGGTATGGATGTGTTCACTTGATAATGAGTCGACTTTCAGAGCCCATATGCTCAAACGAACTTTATGGCTAATTGGCCATATTTCATGGAAATTAAGTAGAGGATCAAGGAAGACTCTACAACCAGATATTGAGGAGAAACATCATGCCTAGTTTTATCTTTTTCTTGTCATTATGATATATGCTTTACTGTTATGGTCTTAGTGTTTGTTTTGGTTCTGGGGCATTAATATCACAGCTGACCTCTCAAGCTGTTACTTTTGAGCGTGAGGGAAACTGGAGCAAGGCACTTGAATACTATGACTTGCAAGTACGCTCAAACACAATGATGCAAATGCAAGGTGTTTCTGGAGCTCTGTTTGTGGATCGTAACAGACTGTTGGCCAATCAGAGATTTGCTTTCGAAAGTGAGACATTGCAGCAGAAACCTTACAAAGGTCTGATTAGATCTCTGCAGCAAATTGGTTGCACTCACGTGCTTGATTTATACTGCCAAGGATTGACTTCTCGAAAGGGCGAGTTACATCATGATTTGGAGTTCATTGAATTACAGGTCTGCTTTCTATTTATTTAAACTGACTTGATATGAATAACTGACTAGCTGGTTTGGTGCTAATTTTCAGGCATTCTTTTCCGTTGGCACTAAAAAAATGATTGCATTTTTGTAGTTTGAGGCTGCATGGCGTGCAGGAAACTGGGATTTCTCTTTACCTTCTGTTGAAGCGGATCCTTCTTCACAGCGTCATGCAAAATATAATCATTTCAATGAGAATTTGCACTGGTAATAAAATTTTTAATTTGTGATTCCCACATGTAGGTATGACAATGGACTGGGTCTGTCTAGCTGCTTGATCCATAAAAATATGCAACCCGAGCCCAGTTTGAAGCTTTGGTGGGCTTGCTTTGCACGACTTGAGTCAGAGCGGCTGCCCAAAACAAAGTTGTTTTGGATAAATTTTCCAAGACATTGTTTTGGTTTTGAAATTTCTTTGAACTTAAGACCAAAACAATGTTGCTTTGGGTAGACTTAACCAAAATGATATTGTTTGGGTTGGGTGCTCGGGCTGTTCGGGCTTTTCAAGCTAGGCTCTCAAGCATGAGCTTAGTTCGAAGCCCAAACTTATTCAAAACGATGTTGCTTCGGTCTGGTGGTTGGGCTGTTCGGGCCAAGCCCAAGCCTGGTCTGAACCACAATCAATTTAGGCTTGGCCCGTTCACTTTAGGCGGGGCTTGGGCTCTGCTATCATCCCTACTCACATAGAATTTCTTTTTGTGTTTTTTAAACTTCTTCTGCATCTCTTTCAATCTCACACTCTCTCTTGTCCATATCCATTATGTTGATTCATAATCTCATCTTTTCTAGCTTAATTTTTTTGTTTATATTTAACTGCTTTGTTGTTTAAACTTGTAAAATCCATACAATATCAATTGTATTAAATTGATCTTTTTCACTAATCATACTGAAAAATATAGTTTCTAAGTTCAAAGTTCTTTGAATCTTTATCAGTTGGATATGTCAAGTCTTTTTAGATTTTAGAGGATTATTTAGATAGTTGTTCAATAATTTCTACCTCTTTGAGGTAATTATTTTTCAGTCTTGAGTTTCTATGATTACTTGGGAAACCATTATGTTCTCAAGATTCCTTGGGATTATTTATAGAATTTTGGAGGAAAAGGGACTATCATTTATCATATGTTAAAATAAAAGAGCTATATTTCAAAGTGAGTGCTTGGCATTGCCATTTACACTGACGAATAGGTATGCTTATTATCTCGTGGTACTGATGAACCATGGTGCTGTTTCTTTGTGGTAGCTTATTACCAACGTTGAGGTCCACATTTCTGGTCTAAGATTATAGTCAATGACTTTAAGCTGGCTGGATTCATGGCAAAATATAGCTAACAACTTGTGCTTACACTCAAGTAGATAGATAATACATGAGCATGCCAAGTGATGAACAACTTTCTGTGAAACTAATAGATAACGTAAGATTTCTCTGGTGGACATATCAGTTGTTTGCAGGCATTGCAAGAGGGAGATTTTGATGAGTTCCACAAAAAACTAAAAGGTTCAAAACAGGTACATTTTAAAATTGCATTACATTTATTTCCTTGATTAAGTTTTGGCAGTTGTGTGACCTTCTCACGATATCTTAGGAGCTTGTGTGGTCTATCTCTTGTGCAAGTGAGGAGAGCACCGAATCTATCTTCTCAACAATAATTCAACTTCAGGTACTGTATTTTCCTCCGTGTAAATTATTCAAAATTAAAATATGGGCCTTGAAAGAGAAATGAAATTGCCTGTTTATGTGTATGATTTCAGGCTGAAGACAATTATTGTTTTTGATTTTATGGCTTAGAGTTTAAGGTCTTTTGCAGATTTTTAGATTGAACGATCAACTCTTGACCTTTTTTCTTCTCCTTTTCTCTCTCAGCTTATTTTGTTTTAGGAACACAGATTTAGTGGAAAGAAATGATTAAACGGTTGAAACTAATTGTAAAAAGCTATTAAATTAAGTTTGAAGTATTAGTTGAACCTTAAACTGTAAATTTATTACTAATTCTGCTTCTGACGTAATGCAAAATAATGCTTAGGCTTAGGAATTGTGATAAGGGCAAACGTAATGTAGCAGTAGTAAGCTGTAAATACTGGTGTAAAAGCAGCAAAGAAGAGAGGAATAGAA
>JANIJH010000006.1:66287597-66317385 GCA_024520975.1 Erythroxylum areolatum | reverse complement strand
AACAAACAAGATCTTGACCAAGCAAGATAATTAGTTCCATCAAGTTTTACGGGACTAATTTGAAGTGAAGGATTATCGGAACTCGACATAATTACCTTCTTTCCCTCCATCTTCTCCAATATTAATCAGAATCTCCAAACAAATAGGATATGTGGGCAGAAAAAATACCAGGAACAAAAATCACCGAAAGAAAACAAGAGAGCAAGGGTACTGCAAGATGTCTGAATGTTGCGTGTGACACCCCCAATGGAGAGGCAAGAGGCCGACGAACCTGATGGAGAAAGAACGACGGCGAAATTCCGGCAGGAGGGTGACGAGTGGAGCCCACACGCGAAAACGGCTGGACGCTGTGGCGACGCGTGGAGGCGCGTGGATGTCCGGTTGACGTCGGATCTTTCACGGTGGTGGTCGCCGGTCACTGCTGAGGCTATCTAGGAGGGTGGTGAGAAAAAAAAGGTTGTTGGTTGGGGCGAGTACAAACTCAGCTGGTGAAAAAATGCCGTAAAAATAAAAACAATCCCTAAATCCGATAGGGCTCTGATACCATGTTGAAAGTGTATTTGTATTCACTATTTTTCTGTACATAGGAACAAGGAATGGCTAGGTTTATATACAAACTTCCTATGACTATTTAGGAAATAATCTAGCTATTAACTATAGGAAATCTCTCAATTATAGGAGAGATTATAGGAGCAATAATAAACATATCAATACAAGATCAATCCTAATTAATACAAAATCAATTCTAATAACTCTATTCAACACATAGAAATGGAGAAACTAAAAACTAAGAAAACTTTTTTCCTTCACATTGTATCTTTTAGGAGCTAGGCATGAAGAAGATGATTGGGTGTGCTAGTCAGAGAGATGGTCTCTATGTTTTGGGAAAACAACCCAGTAAACCAGAAGTTGGACAATCCTTATCTACATCCTTTCTTTCCGAATCTATCATGTCAAATCAAGATAAAATTTGGCTTCATCATTGTCGTTTAGGTCACCCATCTTTTAAAATTTTGAAATTCATGTTTCCTTCGTTGTTTAGAGGTCTTATGTCTAAAATTTTTCATTGTGATGACTGTGAACTTGCAAAGCACAAACATGCTTCCTTTTCCAATAAGCGACAATAAAACCTTTGTTCCTTTTTCTCTCATTCATAGTGATATTTGGGGACCTTCTAACATTCCAAATGTTTCGGGTGCTAGGTGGTTTGTTTCATTTATTGATGATTGTACACGAGTCACATGACTTTACCTCTTGAAAAATAAATCTGATGTGAGTACTATGTTTCCTAAGTTCTACAACATGATCCATACTCAATTTGATGTCAAAATTAAGAGATTTCAATCAGACACTGCCAAGGACTATTTCAATCAAACCCTTTCTTCATTTTTTCAGAAAACAGGAATTATTCATGAGTCATCATGTGTTTCTACTCCACAACAAAACAGGGTGGCTGAGAGAAAAAATTGACATCTCCTAGAAATCACTACTGCTATTTCATAAGAATGTTCGAAAACAATATTGGAGTGAAGCAGTCTTAACTGCTGCCTATCTCATTAACAGACTTCCAACACGGGTCCTTGGGTTCAAAAGTCCAATTGAAATACTCACAAAGTTTTTTCCAAATTTTTCTGTGTCAAACAATCGGATACCCTGAATCTTTGGTTGTGTTGCATTTGTTCATATCCATTCTCACAATAGGAACAAATTAGATCCACGAGCTCTTAGATACATTTTTATTGGATATTCCTCAACTCAAAAGGGTTATAAATGCTTTCATCCACCTTCTAAAAAATTTTTTATCTCAGCGGATGTTATTTTTGTTGAGAATGAATCTTTTTTTCAGCACACTCATCTTCAGGGGGAGATCTTGAGTGAAGATAAGGCAAAGGATATGTTTCTTCTAGATCCTAGTATTGTTCAATCTCAAGACATAACTGTGCCTAAATCTATTTCTGTACCTAAATCCACCTCTTCCTCAATTGAGTCAACCACACCTACTGCCAAACAGCCACTGCAAGTTTATTCTAGGAGGAAGGGATCAGTCTCTCGGCTAGCACAAGTCCAATCTCCTATTCGTGCTGTTACTCAACTTCCAGATGAAAATATTACACCAAATTGTGAGCCAAGAGTTGAGTCATTTGAACCAACAGAAGAACCAAAAGAAACAAGTACTGAGGACTTACCAATTGCATTTAGGAAAGGAAAAAGAATCTACACAAAACACCAACTGTTTTCCTTCATGTCTTACCAGAACCTATCCCAAAAGCATAGAGCCTTCCTAACCAATCTCCACACAATTTCCATACCAAAAAATCTAACTGAGGCATTAGGAGACAAAAAATGGAAGGATGCTATGAAAACCAAAATGGAGGCTCTTGAGAAGAACAAGACATGGGAGTTAGTGGAATTGCCAAGATGGAAGAAACTAGTTGGATGTAGGTGGGTTTTTATCGTAAAATACAAGGCTGATGGATTGGTGGAAAGATATAAGGCAAGATTGGTGGCTAAGGAGTTCACTCAAACCTATGGCATCGATTACCTTGAGACATTTGCTCCTGTTGCTAAGATGAACACGGTAAGAATACTGTTATCATTAGCTGCTAATTTTGAGGGGAATTTGCAGCAATTTGATGTTAAGAATGCGTTCCTCCATGGTGATCTAGAAGAGGAAATTTACATGAAAGATCCTCCTGGATTTGGATCTAAAGGAGGAATGGTATGCAAGCTGAAGAAAGCTCTTTATGGGCTCAAACAGTCCCCATGAGCTTGGTTTGGGAGGTTTGCTAAGGTGTTGATTTCATTGGGATTTAAGCAGACTCAAGGAGACCATATTTTGTTCATTTGACATTCAAAATCTGGGGGGGTCATAGCACTGTTAGTTTATGTAGATGATATTATTGTCCCAGGTAATGATGTAGAAGGAATGAAAAATCTAAAGTGAATTTGATATCAAGGAGCTAGGAAAGTTAAAGTACTTCCTAGGCATTGAAGTAGCTCACTCAAAGCAAGGGATTTTCATCTCCCAACAAAATTATGTACTTGACTTGTTGAAAGAAATAGGAAAATTGGGTTGTAAACCAGTAGACACACCGATAGAATTCAATCATGGATTAGGTGATACTCCAGAAGATCCTATTGTAGATAAAGTATCATATTAGAAGCTTGTTGGGAAATTGATATATTTGGCACATACAAGACCAGATATAGTATTTGTTGTAAGCAAGGTCAGTCAATTTATGCAGAATCCTAAAGAATCACATCTCAAGGCAGTAAACAGAATACTACAATACTTGAAACGTAGCCCAAGAAGAGGAATTTTGTTTAAGCGACAAACAGTCATAGGTATGACATTAGAAGCTTGTACCGATGCAGATTATGCTGGGTCTTTGGTCGATAGGAGATCAACATCAGGTTATTGTATACTCCTAGGTGGTATCCTTGTACGATGGAGGAGTAAGAAGCAGAATGTAGTGGCAAGATCAAGTGCAAAATCTGAGTTTAGATCTATGGCATTGGGGATATGTAAATTACTTTGACTGAAGATAATTCTTGATGATTTGAGAATAAAATGAGAAGGACCTATGAGGTTGTACTGTGATAACAAATCAGCCATTAGCATTGCGCATAATCCAGTACAACATGATCGTACAAAACATATTGACGTTGATAGGCACTTCATCAAGGAAAAACTGGACAGTGGCTTAATATGCACTCCATTTGTGTCAACCAAGGATTAGTTGGCAGACGTTCTTACAAAGAGATTGACAAGCACAGTATTTCAAAGACATTATTGGCAAGCTAGGAATGGAAAATGTTCACTCACCAGCTTGAATGGGAGTGTCAGATTATGTAGAATCATGCAACGTTATCCAGAAGATTGTATAGCTATAGAAATCATGTAAATCCCTGATTTCTAGGGATTAGAATAAGATACAGATTTTCATGTATCTTAGGAAATCTGATACTATATTTAGTATAGACAATTGTATATATATAGAATAGGGCTACAACCTACTGATTATGAGAATGAAATTATCTCCTCTCTGCTAATATTTCAAAGATGCAAAATGTAGAGCAACTTGATTATCACCCCAAAATGTGGTCGGTTTTGAGACTTTAAGGCCAATTTCAATAAAAAGTTGGTATGGCTATATGATCTCATTTGTGACTTGTGTCATTGCTCGATATTCAGATTCTGCACTTGATCTGGACACAACATTTTGCTTCTTGCTTTTCCATGAGACTAAATTCCCTCCAATAAACACATAATATCCAATTGTGGACTTTCTGTCAACTTTAGAACTGGCCCAATCAGCATATGAAAAACATTCAATACGAATGTGCCCATGATTGTTGTATAGAATCCCTAGACCAGGAGCTCCCTTTAGGTAACATAGGATCTGCTCTAGGATAGCCCAGTGATGAATAGTACAATGCCGACTGGATATGCAATATTAGGACCTGTCACTGTTAAATAATTTAGTTTTCCAACTAATCTTCTGTATTTCTCGAGATTTTCAAACAAGTCTTCTTTAGAGAGTTGTAGATTTGGAGTCATTGGAGTACTGCATGGCTTAACTCCCAATTTTCCAGTGTCAGTTAGTAAATCTAGAACATACTTTCTTTGGGACAGGAAAAATACCTTTCTTGCTCCTCGTCACCTCTACTCCCAAAAAATATTTCAAGGGCCCTAAGTCCTTGGTTTGAAACTGGCTGTGAAGAAAAGACTTAAAGGTGAGATGCCCACATGATCACTTCCAGTAATAACAATATCATCCATATAGACAACAACAAGAATAATTCCAGAAGCAAAGCATCTATAAAAAATAGAGTGATCTGATTCACTCTTTTTCATTCCAAATGCTTCAATGGCCTGGCTAAATTTTCCAAACCAGGCGTGGGGGCTCTGTTTTAAACCATATAGAGATTTCCGAAGACAAACTTTACCACAACCCAACCGCATCCCCCCCCCTAAAAGCAACAAAACCATGCGGTTGCTCTATGTATACTTTCTCATGGAGGTCACCATGGAGAAAAGCATTTTTGATATCTAACTGATGCAGCGACCAATCATAAGTAGTGGCCAGAGAGATGAATAGGCGAATGGATGTCAAGTTGGCTACAGGTGAGAACGTATCAAAATAATCAACACCATAAGTTTGAGCATAGCCTTTTGCAACAAGCCGAGCTTTGAGCCAATCTACTGAGCCATCAGAGTTAACTTTGACTTTGAATACCCATTTACAACTAATGGCGTTCTTACCAATACGTAATGGTACCAATTCCTAGGTACCATTGGCATCTAAAGCAGTCATCTCTTCTATCATAGTGTCATGCCAACCAGGGTGAGATAAGGCCTGATGGACAATCTTTGGGATAGTGACAGAATCAAAGGAAGCAATAAAAGAACATGATGAAGAAGATAAATGATCATAAGAAACAAATGATGAAATAGGCTAGGTGCACTAATGTTTACCTTTGCGAAGAGCAATTGGGAGATCATTGGGTGATGGATCTGATGGCGAAGAACTGGATATGGGGCATGTATCAAGATGATCTCGTCGTCTAGAGTAAACAAAACAAAGAGGTGGCGGTTGTGTAGGCGTTGCCTTGGTAGTTTGAAAGGTGACTTTGTAAACAAGCAAATCATCATTAGCCTCCATTCCTGACATTGAAGAGTGAGGAAGGAAAGGAACTTGTTCTAAAAAGGTAGCACCAACTGAAACAAGATATTTGTTAAGAGTGGGACAGTAGCAACGATACCCCTTTTGTAGACGGGTATAGCCGAGAAAATACATTTTACAGACTTGGGGTCTAACTTAGAAATTTGAGGACGTGTGTCCCAAACAAAGCAAGTACTACCAAAAATGCGAGGTGGAATATCAAACAAGGGTTTAGAGGAAAAGAGGACAGTGTAAGATATCTCACCACGAAGGACAGAAGAGGGCATACGATTAATTAAAAAACATGCCCCAAAAGGATTTAGGAACTTTCATTTTAAATAATAGTGCTCTCGCGCTCTCGCAGTTTCAAGGAGATGGCGATTTTTTCTCTCAGTCACGGCAAGCAAAGGAGTATCAATGCATGAGGATTGGTGGAGAATACCATGTTGGATCATGTAGGACTGAAATGGTGTAGAAAAGTATTCCTTGGCATCATCACTTCGTAAAGTGCAGATTGAGACATTAAACAATGTTTTAATCTCAGCACAAAAGGCAAAAAAATGAGAATAATTAAAAACGATTTTTCATGAAATAAAACCAAGTTATATGAGAGAAATCATCAACAAATGTCACAAAATATTAAAACCCAGTTTTGGACATAATAGGGCATGGGCCCCAAACATCAGAGTGTGCTAATTCAAATGGGGAACTGGTTATTGATTCGAGGAAAAGAAGATAGATAATGGTGCTTAACAAATTGACAGGACTCACAATCTAAAGAAGATACATTATGAAATGGAGGACAAAGTTTCTTCAACAAGGTAAAGATGGATGTCCTAATTGACAATGGGCTTACAATGATCGAAAAAGAATGAGATACAACAATTTAAGGTACGAGTGAGTTTACTCACAGATAATAAATTAAAGGAGAGTCCAAGTAAATTTAAGACAGACGTTAGAGACAAAGAGGAAGTAGGATGGACAGTGCCAGACCTAATAACAGAGAAAGTGGAGCTGTCAACTAATGTGACATGAGAAGGAGATTAGTGTCTAGAAAAAGTAGAAAAGAGGCTAGAATTACCTATCGTATGATCTGAGACACCAGAATCAATGACACATTGGGTGCAAAAGGAAAGAAGGCACGTAGATTTGTTACTTGAGTCAGCAATAGCAGTAATAGGTGAGGATGAATGCTTCATTGCTTCTTGAGATTGAGTGAACACTGCAAATTCCTCAGCAGATACAATAATAGTCTTCTTAGTAGATGAGCTAGGTGCATCAGTAGCTACAATGTGGGCGGAATGTGATTTCTGAGATTTATTTTGTAGCTTTCGACAGGTGTATTTAGTGTGACCGGGCTCATGACAATATCGACAGATGATTCCTCTTGCATCTTGATTCTTATTGCTCCAATTTCCACTACTTCAATTGTGATGTTTATGAGATGATTTTTCATAGTTGAATTCATGACTTCAACTCACAAGGGCACTAGAATTCTGAGTAATAGGAGCAAATGAATTAATGTCTGTGTGAAGTATCCGAGTAAATACCTCATGCTGGGAGGAAAGTTCGGTACTTGACAGAATCTGAGATTTAGCACCATCAAACTGCGAATTTAAACTAGCAAAAAAAATTCATAATAGCCATTTGTTCATGTTGAACTTGTTGGACCTTGATATCAAGACTAAATGGGAGCAAAACATTTAATTCCTCGTAAATCCTTTTAAAATTCATAAAAGGCCGGTCAGAGTCGAATTTTGGTGGGCAAACGATGAACGAAGGCCGGTCGGAGGCGGCGATTCTAATGGTGCCGGTGGTGAGGGAAGTTGTCCACTCAAAAATGGGTGACCCAAGAAAAGTACCCAAAACCTGTCCACCGGACAAGGAATCTACACACTGGCAGATGAAAAAAACTGAAAGACCTAAGACTCTGATACCATGTAAACTTGAAAGAAAAAGTAATTTTATTATATGTTGAGTATGTACAGAGTATCCCTTTATATATAGAAAGTTGTTAGCGTAATATAGAATACAATCCCTCTAATCAAGCTATACATAATTAGGATCATTCCTAGAATCATGCAATAGAATCATAATCGCTAGAATTAAGGATGTAATCTGTAACAAGTATGATGTACCTTCTTACAATAAGTACACCACACATTTGGCCACCATAGCAAAGTTGTTCGTGTTTGTGATTTAAGAATAAAGTTTCTTGTACTTTCTTTTCCATGAACCAGTTGTTGATTAAAGGATGTATCAAAGACTAGATCTTGCTCAGACTCGGCTAGATATAGCATACTCGGTAAGCATGATCAATCAATTCATGCATGATCCAATAGAGCCTCATCTTCAAGCTGCTTATAGGGTGGTACATTACTTGAAAGGGAAAAGGAATTTTGTTCGAGAAAAACAATACTCTTGCTCTGGAAGCTTACACCGATGTTGACTATGTAGGTTGCATAGTGGATAGAAGATCAACTACAGGGTACTGTACATTTCTTGGAGGAAATTTGGTAACGTGGAGGAGCAAGAAGCAGAATGTGGTGGCAAGGTCATTTGTAGAATCAGATTTTAGGGCTATTTCTCAAGGATTGTGTGAACCATTCTAGCTGAAGATTATTCTAAATGATTTGAGAGTCAAATGAGACGAGCCTCTGAAACTCTATTGTGACAATAAGTCAGCCTTTAATATTGCTCATAATCCTATACAACATGATAGGACAAAGTGTATTGAGATTGATAGACATTTCATTGAAGAAAAATTGGAAGAAGGGTTAGTGTGTATGTCATATGTTCCATCAGAACGTTAAGTAGCTGATGTTTTAACAAAGGGGTTGAGCAATTCAAGTTTTCATGATCTTGTATACAAGTTGGGAACGGAAGACATCTATTCCTCAGTTTGAGGGGGGGTGTTGAGATACTAAACAGTTGTAAATAGATTATACTTAGACATAGATAGGCTGAAAATAGATAAGATAAGATAAGTTTGAAATCCCTAAAATTAAGGGATTACATTAGATAGCTTTAGATAACTTTCCATATTTAAATTCCTACTTGTAATGTCCTATATATGGCTGTATACTCCTATTCAATATATGAGAAGTAGAAAAATTCTTCCCCACATTTAATTGTTGGAATAGTTCTTTGTAGTATTTATAATGGTTAAATTCTATAATACTTGAACAGAATATTTGATGCAAATTGTTCGGGCGAAATTGTTTCATGTGTTGCTTGCTTGAGGTGCTTTAGTTTTGAGTTTGTCAATGTAATGTTTTCTTTAGAGTTCTAAAAGTTTGATGTTGATTTTTTGTTTTCTTTTTACTGATAGTTCTTATGCATGTTTTACAGGTTATGGAGCAGTTTTTTGGTTTGGTTAACATTTTTCTGCGGAATAATAGGGATACATGGAGAAGAAAACTGGGAATACGTACATACAAGGTAATCTCCTTCCACATGTAATGTTGAACTGATGATTTTCTGTGCTTCTATTATCAATATGCATTATATTGTCAGGTTTGTCAGGTACCAAGTTTATTTTATTTTCTTATGCGGTTTGTTATATTAGCTTTACTCCTTGTGGTGGATGGAGATATGATCCATTCATTAAATGATATCTTGCTGTATTTATGCTACTTTTTTGGCAGCCTTAGTTTGTAAAGTTTTCCTATCAATGCTTTCATCATATAACACATTTCCTTCTGTAGTAGTCTTTTCTGTAGCATTCACCTTGCATACTAATGTCATTTTGTAGGCATAGGCACCCTGATTTTTATTCAGAAATTATTCTAATTATATTGTGACTATCATATCATTTTGTCTTGGTTATTTAACTAGTAGTAATCTTGCTAATCCTTTCATTCTTCAAAATTCTACAGTTTGAATAAATTCTGTTTTCCTTCAAATATTGTCTTTTACGTGGATAGGTTATTCCATTTACTCCAAGTGCGGGTGTTCTTGAATGGGTTAATGGCACTCTTCCTCTTGGGGAATATCTTATAGGAAGGTTAGTGAAGTCCTTTCAGTGCAAGGTTATAGTTTTGTTGCCCCTGATCTTTTCAGATGTTTGAATGATTATTTCATTTCGTAAAATCTCAGCATGAGAAACGGTGGTGCCCATGGTCGCTATGGAGTGGGAGACTGGTCATTTCTCAAATGTCGAGAGAATTTGTTAAATGTAAGTACCATTACGGTCTGTGCTTACCAAATCCTAGATTGTCTCATGTACTTGTCTTGAGGCTTAAAGTACTTTTTCTACATCATGCAAATTGCAAGATGTGAACAAATGCTTTTAGATGGTTTTCTTTTTGTAGACCCCGGAAATACCTTCAAAGGTATTTAATAAAAAGCTTGGTTGTAAAAGACCTTACTGGCTGCCGTTAAAGACTGCTATAGGAAATTTCTGCATCTCATTCACATCATACCATTAGTGATACAAAAGGATGTTAAAACACCTTAATCTTCTCTTAAAGGTGTATTGGTTCTATATGAGTATATTCCACATGTTTTCACATTTGCAATTATGTTCTTTAAATTTTCTTATAGGCAAAAGATAAGCGCAAAGCATTCCATGAAGTTTGTGAGAATTTCAGGTATGTTATCTTCAAGTCTCAGATCTCCAGCATC
The DNA here is from genome assembly GCA_024520975.1 of Erythroxylum areolatum. Taxonomy (NCBI): domain Eukaryota; kingdom Viridiplantae; phylum Streptophyta; class Magnoliopsida; order Malpighiales; family Erythroxylaceae; genus Erythroxylum; species Erythroxylum areolatum. Next base: position 66,307,093 of record JANIJH010000006.1, on the reverse strand, counting down.
GGCCTTTTCCAAATTCTCAAGGGTATTGGCACCTCATGCAGGCCTGTTATGCATCACTTTTTCCTAGAAAGATTTTTGCAACCAGCAGACTGGTTTGAGAAGAGACTTGCATATACACGTAGTGTGGCTGCAAGCTCCATGGTAAGTATATGCAATCTTTCTGTGACATTGACCCATGTAAAAAATAAGATTCTTTTCGAACTTTTTCTTCATGTATTTGCTATAACATGTGTTCTTTCTTTAATGATGTAGGATGAGTAGAATAGATATCAAACTAGTAGCTATAACATATGTTCTTTCAGCTTATGTTGTTGAAGGTTCAAGTTAGAATAACTAGAATTTTGGAGTTTGGTTGCTGGAAATTCAGGTTAGAATGTTAGGGGTTTCATTGCTGGAAATTCAACCTAGAAGTGCTGGAAATTTTTTTGAAAATTAAAGAATAGATTCATTCAAAAGCAATAAAAGGCATCAAGTAGTATTACAAGGCAGTAAGACATTACAAGTCAGAATAACTACAAAAGAGTAAATACAACAAGATTTATCCATTATCCTGGGAAAAGCTGGAAGATGAAGTGATGGAATCTTAGTGGGGCAAACAAGCAATGGAGGGTAGGGAACTAGGAATTAGTCCTAAGTTTAAGATCACTCTTAGAAGAAAGCATCACACCTTCTAATTAAAAACTCAAGTTTATAGAGAAAATTTTAGCTATTTTTATTGAAGGGCTAAGTGTGTGTGTGTGTGTGTGTGTAGAAAAATTTTGGAACCCTTATTCCTAGTAGTAAAGGAATTCCAAACTAAACTAACCAAAGAAATGGCTTCATACTTTAGTAAGAATTGGATAAGTTTAAGACCTACACAGACAATATATCTAATTTGTTATTACTTCATATATATTAAGAAAAACCTAATATAAAATAAATTGCAGTTAACTCTCACTCTTCATTCCACCAAAATAGGGTTCGTGATTGAGTGATTTTTGCTCTTTTATTTCTTTTACCCTAAGCTCTTTGCGACATTCAGTCTAATTTTACTTCAATATCTTTATACAAAACAGGTGGCCAAATAGAATTAATAGCTAAACTCGTAAAAATAGAATTGCTTTTAGTTTGTGTTACTGCATATTGGTTTAAGCTGCCCCTTTTTCCATAATGAAGCCCCTTGGATGTCAGTACTATTTCTCTTTGGCAGTATGTGAATCAATTGATTAAACCTGCAGGTGGGCTATATTGTTGGTCTTGGAGACAGGCATTCCATGAATATTTTAATTGATCAAGCAACTGCAGAAGTTGTTCACATAGACCTTGGTGTTGCTTTTGAACAAGGGTTGATGCTTAAGACACCTGAGCGGGTTTGTTTATTTGAAATCCTGGTGTTTGAGTTTCATCTACATTGTCATTCATTTCTTTAATGTTTCCTCTCAACCAACTTTGGTAGGTGCCTTTCAGACTGACGAGAGACATCATTGATGGCATGGGGGTAACTGGAGTCGAAGGGGTTTTCAGAAGATGCTGTGAAGAGACGCTTTCTGTTATGCGAACAAATAAGGAGGCACTACTCACCATCGTAGAAGTATATCAACTGCAGTGTGACATTTTTTAAAGTTATTTTATCCCCATTTATTACTTCTTGATTAAATGTGGGAATTTCTGCAGGTTTTTATCCATGACCCCCTGTATAAATGGGCTCTATCACCTCTAAAAGCTTTGCAGCGCCAGAAGGTATTTCTCAATGTAGCCCTTCTTTCAAATAAGCATCCACAGTTTAAATCATGTAGATGAATCTCGATACTCCCATGTCTTTAGCTGTTAAAAATGGAATATAAAAGCTCGGGAATGAGTATGGGGAAGGGAAAGAGGGGGAAAAGAGGGAACATCTAGGATTTTGAAGATGGAGAAAGACATGGGTTGAAGATCTCAATTTCCTTTACTGCGATGCTTTAATAAAACATAGATTAATTTTAATCCCAGTGTTGAAATTACATGAGCATGCTAATGTCTCTAGCGCACCAGCTTAAAAATTTTCTGTATCCATGAATTAAAACCTTAACATCGTATGACATGTCAAGACAAGTACCCACACAATGGTAACCGTAGAAGTTGATGTAAATGAGCATTTATTCTCTTCTCAATTACCCAAGTCATATTCCACTCCTGGGATGTGATGACCTTTGAATTTTTCGACTGAAAATTTGGTTGGTTGGTCTTGTTTACATTTCACAATCCCGTAAACTCATTATCCCTCAGTTTTCTTTGGGATTGGCCTGAAGCAGAGCATGTCCACTCCACACCCCTTTTAATTCATGCTCTCTAACAACATAACTCTCCCTGCTCTTTAACAGGAAACAGATGATGATATGGATGCAAGCTTGGAAGACACACAAGATGGGTACGAAGGAAATAAAGATGCTGCACGTGCGCTGATGCGAGTTAAGCAGAAACTTGACGGATACGAAGAAGGTGAATTGAGGAGTGTACATGGACAGGTAAAATGATGGAGAAATAAAATGAATAGAAAATCTATATAGAGCCCTCAAAACAACATTTTTTACCATTGGTAGCTGCTTTTTGTAGGTTCAACAGCTTGTACAGGATGCAGTTGATCCGGAGCGCTTATGTCAAATGTTTCCTGGCTGGGGAGCTTGGCTGTAAATAGGACTCTCTCTCGCCTTGTCCCAAGTAACACCCAGTTATCTTGTACAGGCGGCATTTGATTTTCTCAATTTGATTTTCTCCATCTCCTTGTAATCTCAAATGAGGTCATATTTGGGTTACAGATGGCTCCTTTAGAGTTTTGGTTAAAGGGACAAGCTATACATATATAGAATGCTTTTGGTTTTCACATAGTTGTCTTCCCTTGTTTCTTCTCTGTATCTTTCCATTGCGTTATTGGGTGAAGCGGCCGACACCATTTTATGATTTTTACGAATGAAGCGAGCGTAAACTGACGTGTATATGACCAAGGATGGGTTACTTGGGCTCTATTCGGGTAGATAGGTGACCCGTTGGCATCCCGAATGGCCCCACTATCTATGTAACTTCGGCTCTTTCATATTTATATACGCACCGACCTTCAGGGGAATACGGCTTTTTATAGTGAATATTCGTGATTTTACGGGTTTTGGGGTGGTGATATCCACTAAAGCTTGTACCTCCACGGAAAGGTTATTTGGTGAAGCTTTACGCTACTTCCTTCCCAAGTTAACAGGACGAAAAGGCTGACTTGCGCTTCACTACCAGGAAGTCAAAATGACACGACGAAAAGGTGTCATTATCAACTCACCTGGGAATGTTCTACGTCATAGTTATCCTAATATTTTCGCGATTTTTAAATTGTCTTCGAATATGCGACTGTCAAATAAATGTATGCATGTTTATAATATGAACACTAATTGTGAAAGGCAACGGAACAGCAAGGGAGTTTGTGGAAAAATGGGGAATAATAATTAAAAAATGGTATCTAATCATAGCAGTTTTTACTTTTTAGGGATAACACGTGACAGAAACGGCCAATAGTTGCATAGTCACGTGGGAAGCGGATTGGATTAACCACAGGATTGCGTTACTTGTTTCACGAGATAAGCATGAAAAGTAAAAGATATTGTGGTAAAATGCCGTTCAATAGAGATTGGGCCTTACTTGAAGCCTAAGGCAAAAAACCGCTCTATCTCTATCTCCACTAAAGTTAAGAACTTTTCAATGGGCTTAAGGGTTAAGGACTCTAAGGCAGGAGAAGACACGAGTGAAGCCAGGTCATTCGCCCAAAACCACAGGCTATTAAAAACGATTTGCCACGCCCACCAACCGCCTAACGAGACACCGGCATTCGCATGCTTTTATATTCCAGTGCCTTCTTCCCTCTCCTCCAAGTAAACACTGATGCACGTTGTTGTTTCCTGGTTTTAGCAAGTTTCGCCTTGTTTCTTTGTTTCTTCTTCTGCTTTATCACAATGTCCTTCTAGTCTAATCACGGTACTGCATATAGCTCCCTTTTTCTCTTTTAATCTGCTGTTTCCATCATGAATCACTCTCCGATTCTGTTAAGAAATGCCAATTGTATCGTACATGACGTCGCTTCCAACAGCTTATCAGATAACTCGCTAGATAAGCCCAGCAACAAGGAGACACGTAGCCTAGACACCGGCCACGACCCAGATTCGATTGTTTCCGACTGCGAAAGTTGCAGTTCGAGCGACCGTTCGAGTTATTTTCAAGATTTCAGTGGCGGGTTGGTTCGACTTTGTGAAGGGGATCGAGCTCACGATCTTATCAAGCGAAAGTTCCTCTCATCTCTAGGCTTGCTTGGCACGCAAACCAAAGTTGTCGCTATCCATCGACATTTTTACTCTGGTGTGATGAGTCAAGCAAAGATTCAGTCTTTTCAGATTTTTACGAAAGCAGTTGAAAAGAAGAACAGCGACGATGCAAATGTCAAGTACGCTTGGTATGGTAACACGAGGAGTGCGATATGCCAGGTTTTGAAGCACGGTTTTGGACCCCAGTTGACTGACAATAATGGAATATATGGCTGCGGTATCTATCTTTCACCAGACGATTGTCCTCTGGAATGGTAAGCAAAGACTCCGTTCTTCTTCTTCTTTTTTCTCGCTTTCTTTGTTTTCTTGGTTTTTTGTTGGTTTTTTTGTTAATAAATGGGTGCGCTTCTATGTACAGTGTCAAGAACTTGAAGGTTGGCGGAGATGGTCTTCGACACTTGCTGCTTTGCCGTGTAATTTTGGGGAAGGCGGAAATCGTGAATCCCGGTTCCGATCAATGTCATCCGAGTTCTGAGGAATTTGATTCAGGGGTGGACAATTTATCTGATCCTAAGAAGTATATTGTGTGGAGCACCCACTTGAACACTCATGTTTTGCCTGAGTTTTTGATAAGTTTCAAGGCTCCTCCTTCCTTGAGAGGTAGGTAAATCATGAAGTGTTTTCTTTAATGGTTTTTAGTTTTAGACCTTTTGAAGATATTTCTATGAGATTTTTGTGATTAAACGTGTTGGTTATTTGATTATGCAGGGTATTTTAGAGTCCATGAACCTTTAAGGAAACCAACCTCGCCTTGGATGCCTTTACAAACTCTTATTGATGCACTTTCTAAGTTTTTGCCCCCTACTACTATGCGATTGATTTCGAAGCACTATAGTGAACAGAGAGTAAGTGATAAGAGTCTATTTCATGGTTAATCCATTAAAAAGCGTGTTGCTGTACTCTTTGTATAGCCCTGTATCTTCAACTTCCTACTTACTCTACAGGAGAAGAAGATCTCAAGAGAAGAACTAGTAAGGCGTCTTAGGGAAATAGCAGGCGACAGGCTGTTGATTGCAGCCATTAAGTCATTTGCAACCAAGGTATGACTGATCCCCTTTGCTATGCTTGGCATTTACGAAATTGGAATCTGTATATTTTACTTGCTCATGATCTGGTTGAGTATTTAACTTGATTTTTATAAATCACGAAATAGGAATAATACTCGTTAGAATTTTGCGTCTGAACTTTATTACAGATTCTTTTCCAAGTTTTCAGCGAGCATATAAGTAATATTTTATGTGTTAAGTTAATGGTGCTGTTTTTCGTTGATGCCTTTGAAGTTGCCAAGGAACTGAAATACGTATAGGTGCCTTGTTTAGATTTCAGGTTCCTTTATTCTCTTGGCTGCTGTCAACATTATATTAAATACATCCTATTGGATTCTCCTAAAAAGCAAGTCAGGAAGAATCTTTGTTTCCTTGCCAATAGTTTGATTATATTGATGCCATGGGCGATATGTTGCCGCATATAATCTAATACTGGAATAGAGTTAGTCATTCACTCAGATTTTTCTTTGGTGCATGATTGCTCAACCATTTAAAAAACTTTGTTTTCCACTCAGTTTCTTCCTACCTCGGCACCCTATGTTTCTTCGTTCCTTGGTGATTTTCAGTTTTCACTCAGTTTTTGATATGTACATAATCATTATTTTATCTCACGGGTGATTTTTTCTTCAACAGCGTAAGATGAGCACCACAAGCTTTTAGCCATCAGAGGCATTGTGGATGAATCGACTTTGCATGTGGATGAAACGAACCATGTTGCTAAGTGGCCAACTTGATGGATTGAATAATAGGAATGATTTAGATTTTTTTTTCCTTAAATCACACAATGATTGTGCAATTGGGGTTTGTCCTTGTCAGCAATGGTTGGATGAATCAATATTAGAGAAGAGAGAATTAATGAAAGGTTCTTTCTTTAGCCCCAGAAAAGTGGGTTCCTTCTGTTACATGTGTTCTTCTTCTCCAACCATTTTACATGAGCTTACAGCCCCAGTTACTGCCTTGTCGAGCAAAAGCAGTATTATTTGGTCCATTGGTTACCCGATTAACTGTAAGTGTTTATATTTTTTAACATTATGGGTTTATTACAATGAATATCAGATATGAGATGCGAGTTTAATAGTCCTATGAAGTTGAGGAAAAAAAGAATTAAAGTGTTAGTAGAAAAAGGATAAATAAATCTAAAAGGCTACAGTTTAAAGAAAAATTTGCATCTTGACTGATTTCTTTTTAAACTTGAACACAGTATACGTTTGTTACTGAAAAGGACTGTAGTCGTAGATTTTACAATATTTACACTCATCAAAGTCTCAGCGTGTTTTTCTTCGCGAATGGGTAGAAATATCAATGGGCCAAGTAACCCGTAGCCCAACAGGAAGAAATAGGTCGGCCTGTAGCCTAGCCTAATCACATGCTGACTGGTCCGTGGCTAGGTTAATGGTCCAACAAGTTATGGGCACGCTGGATCAACTTAGTCTACCTTATTTTTTAAAAAATATAAAAAATGATGTTATTTTTGAAATGACGATCGGGTCACTGACCGGGCCTGGCTTATCTGTGTTTTAGCCTTCCGTCCGTGGCCCGATTAACTTGGGTCAAAATCGGGTCAGGCCAAGTGAGCCGAACAGGGGCCAAAATTAACACCCCTACTAATGGGACTTTGTTGGAAAAATAAAGTCTTTATGTCTAGTCCTTTAGCCATAGAGCTTTGTGCTATAAAGTTCATCTTATTGGGCTTATACCTTTGAAAACTATAAGTCTGTTATGTCCAGGAAGGCCTTCTAACGGACAAATATTCGATCAGATCAGATGGGCGACATGGTGTTTGATCGACTTGACGCCTTGGATTCCACTTTCCCTTCATTTCTCCTTTGACCTAATTATTTTTCTCTATCTTTTTCTATTTAGCAAATACCGATATGGTTGTATGATCATTCTTAGCTTTTAATTGGGTTTTGGAAATTTTGCCACCCCCACTACGTAATGGAAATAGTCCACTAACTCATATACAGTGGTTAAAGATTTTTCTTAATTTGCAAGCTCTTTGTGGAAATGATATCTTAAGTTGGGATAAATCTATCTCATGGTCAGGCCTGAGTTCATCTTGAAGCGTAGTTTAAAGGGTCCAACAATATGAGCCCACATCATTAAAATAATGTCGATTTGGCATAATCAAGTAAAATAACACTTTTTTTGCATAATTGATTTAATAACGTTATTTCCTGGTAGAATTCGAGTATGCTCAAGTTTATCTTAGGTCACACCTTTCGGGGTTGATTAGGCTTCACCCTAAGCCTAAGTTACATATAGGGAGCTTCAGGTCAAAATGGAGTAAAAGTAAGCCTGACCTAGCCTATCCTACTTCCATCCCTGTTTTTAGGTTCTTGGAATCTCGGATCCCTCACAAAATATGAGCCTATCCCTATATTATGAATACCATATCGAGCCTAATATCGATTTTGGCTCTGGTACACTATAATATCAATATCAGTTTAATACTAGATAATGTTTCAGATATTTTTATAAAATTACAAAATAGTATATCAGATTATCAATATATTGTGCCATATAATTTTTAAGTTTACTTTAACCTTTGTTAAAAAAACATTGTAACATATATTTGATATAACAAGTATCTCTCTATTCTTAGTAATATACTTTTCACATTTTTTATAGATAAATTTATCATATTTAATATTAATCACAATTAATATAACAAAATTCTATTTAATTTTCATACAGTTATAAAATTAAAAACAATATAAAATACTTAAAATTTTATTGATTACAAAAAATTATTATAATAAGAATAATATAGGTATATCATAACAAGAGTTCCTGCTTAAAGCCAATATCATAAATACTGTACCTATATCGGTATCAAATTTAATTCTAATATGATATTGTACCAATACTGGTCAATACTAAATACTATTTCAAGTAATTTATAAAATATATATAATAGCCCTTGATTTTTTTTAAATTATAAAATAGTCATTCAATATATTGTAATATATAATTTTTAATTTTACATCAACATCATCTCAAAAAATAATCATAATAATATAAATTTGAAATAATAACAATCTATTTATTTCTAGTAATATTACTTTTCACATTTTTTGCATATAAATAATAACCAGAATTAATATTAAAAATATCATTTAATATATGAGCTTCCTTTAAGGGTTACATTAGTTTTTAGTTTTATGTTAATGATTGCTTGAATCTTTTCAAGGTTGACTTTATTTCCCCTTTGACTCACCATAAAGCTTAAAATTTTCTTACAAGCCTCCAACGTACACTTTTTGGAATTTAGTTTCATACCAAACTTTTTAAGTTTCTTAAATCATTCTCGTAGGTTTTCTAATTGATCTTTTGCTACTTTTTATCTTAACTATCATATCATCAATATAAATCCAAATTTATGTTGATTTACTCATGGATCATAGAGTTAACCAATTTTTTATAAGTTCTTGTATTCTTTAATCCAAATGATATCATCTTATAGCAATTAATTTTATTGAATATAAATATAATCTTTTTCTCACCATGCTCTCACATGCAAATCTAATTATAGCTTGATTATGTGTTTATAAAGCTTAACCATTAGAGCCTTACCATGGCATTTAAAAGCAAAACTATCTTTGGGTGGGTAGTTAACTTTTGAGAAAACTTTATTAAGATCTATGAAATCCATGCACATTTACCACTTGCTTTTAGAATTTTTTCCATTGCCATATTGGCAAGTCATTTTGGGTACATTACTTTCCTGATGAAGCCTACACTTAAAATCTCGTTCACTTCCTTATGCACTGCATATTATCGCTCTTTTGCAAAAACATTTTTCGAATTTTACAAGAATGGCCTCTAGCCTCACATAAAGCTTATATGTATTAGATGTCGTTAAATGCCTTTCGTATTTGATGGTGAGCACATGAAGATACCTTTCTTCAATTTCACATTTAAATGTGTTGCTCTTGGTCTATAATTTGCCTTTATTAGTAATAACATGTTACAATTCACCTCTTCCACTTAAATTTCTCAAATTTCTCAATTACTTTAGCCATGGTTATATTTTTTGCGAATCTGACTCCATTTACTTAATGTTATTCTATTGAGGTGGACTTTTCTCTATTAGTAAAGTTGTATAACATTGTCAAGAGATTTGATGATCCTTTTATATCTTAGGGTTAATTACCAAAAAAAGCCTAAGCATTCATTAATTTTTCAATTATAACCCGATCTTTAAAAAGTAGCAATAAAATATCAAAACTTTCAAATTTTTTCAATTCTAACTTGATATTAGTGTTTCCATTAAGTTTGCTGAGGTGGCTTGTCATGTGTTTCAGAAACCTTAACTATTAATACACATAAGCAAAAATAAACATAGCAAATGAAGATTAATAAAAACAACATCGTTTAATCACATAATTAAAACGACATCGTTGTTTAAAAATGACTTAAATCAAATTACGCAACCTCGACGACCTTACACATTGATTTCATTTTTTTCCTTTATTTTTAATTTGTTCTCTTGAAGTCCTCACCCTTTGATTTCTAATTTATACGGCCTCGACTCCCTCAGACTAAAGGCATCAAGAGAATAAACTAAAAACAAAGAGCTTACTAGTGCAGTATGTTGTAATGCTAAAATAGTTTAGCATCAGAAGAACAAACAGAAAATAAAGGGCTGAGGGTATCGGGAGAACAACAGATAATGTCAGGCTATAATTGAAGAAGATTGAAGTTTGAGTATTTTATTACCATTTTTTGAAGTTTGGGCTATAATTGAAAAAGTTGAAAGTTTGAGTATTTTATTGCAACTTTTCAAAGTTTGGGCTATAATTGAAAATTTGATGAAAGTTTAGGATTTTTTTTGTAATTAGCCCTATATTTTATCCATTCCTCTCTTTAGGGGATATTTCATAAGTAGTTAGTATGGCACAATGATGGTGCTTATTGCATACAATAAAGGTATAACAAAAATAGCATTATAAGTGGTGGGTCTTCATATGACATAGAATTATATCATTTTTGTAGATTATTTATAGTACACTTCAATTGTAACAATAAGATCTATTTTCCCGTTAGGGAACACCCAGTCTTTCCCAAAATTGATCAAAGGGAAATATTGCTAGTTATAATTGTTACAATTAAGTCCCATCATTTTGAAAGTCTCATAGAAAAAACTTTAACAAAGTTGTAGTTATCCACGAAAAGTTCACTTTACTTCAAAGTTTTCAATATCCTCCTTAATGACCATCATATCATTAGAGGGATTATATTATCCTAACCCCTCTTTTTCATCAAATACTACATGTCTCCTTATACATCCTCTTTTGAACTTGATATATGTTATGGTATTAACTTGGTTATATTAGGCAAACTTCTTTAGTTGAGATATATTGCAACTATCATCTCCATCAAGAATCATGTTTATAACTCCTATAGATCTTCCATATCCCCCTTCTTAGTTTGGAGTTTGCGACCTTTGCCTATTTATTAGTTGGTCTTGCCTACGTGATGGAGACCTTTGTAGGTGAGCATTTCTATCCCTTTTGACGAATTGCTCCAAATTCCCTCATTGTTCGATTTTTCTAATAATACAACTTAAGCCATTCACTCTTCAATATTATAGCCACAGGATTGATAGAACCTAAATTAATTTTCTATTGAACATACCCTTAACGACATTAAATGAGGATGGTTTGTCAAATCTCATTTCTTCATGAAGTTCAAATGTGATTTAGGGGTGCATTCAACTTGGGAAACTTAGTTTATGTTCTTCCTATAGATCTACCCTCTTTTTATAGGTTTTCAAAAATCAAGCTCCTTCTAGCATATTTACGTTACCTTTCCTCTGTACGTAATGCATATTCTCTCCACATCTATAGTGTTGTATATGCTTCAAGACTTCTTTATGAACTCTATAGATAATTCAAGCTCTTTTAGGTCCATATATTATTATGCCTTTATGAAATATCCTCAAAGTTATAGACTCTCTCCATCTACAAAGACTTCTACAAGGGTTAGTGTCCTTTCAACCCTTTCTTGAAAGTATATTTATATGAGTTCAAGGTTGAATCTCCTTATATAGTCTTAAAGGGTACCACATGGCTTTTGGCATTGCTTGAAATAATGGTATGAGTTAAGAGGATTGTATTGATTATTGTCAAAGTTAGTTTTGAACCAACTTTTTATTTATTCGAAGCTCATTATCAAGCTTATAGGAAGTGATTATGTTAATCTCTTATTGGGCTTATCAAACTGGAAAGAAAGTGTGTCACTTGTTTGTTTGTCCCTTTATATAGATCCGTCATCTACCTAGATCTTATGGTATGATTACATGGATCTATAATTCCATTACAATACTCTAATGGTGATAATTTAAATTTTAACGATAAAAGTTCTTCTAGTATATTTTTTATAGAAGGGATATTAAATTCGACATAAGCATGTCCTTGGTCTTACTTATGTAACACAATAAGTGCTGATAGTTTATAATGGTATTTTACAAGTGGGTTTGGAACATTATGTTAATTTGTAAACGTTTTTTAACTTATCTACCCTTTATAGTAAACTTCATCTTACACTGGTTTTGCTTGTTATGTACTCTAAGGCCCAGTTAGGCTTGACCTTATAAGTTTATGTAAGTGCAAGTTTGGATTAGAGTCATAGTTAAGGTCAGTAATTGTCATTCTATAATTTAGATTATAGCCCAAAGGCTTACATAATCAAAATCACAAGGGGCTTATGTAGATCGAGGAGGTGATCATATTAGTTTAATATTTTATTATGAATAGGAATGCAAGATGCAATTATCAACTGTAAGTTTTATTATGATTAGCAAATTATGATTTTACGATAGGAGCTAAATGATTGAAAGTGATTTTATAAGGTTAAAGTGTTGTTGGTTTGAGCCTAGGCTCAAGTCTTTATAAGTAGGCATAAGATAAGGATTTGAAATAGAATTTGAGCTTAACTTGTGAACTTTTTCTGGTAGACCTGCAAAACCAAACATTTGGGGATATTTTCATAATATTTGGCCATTGATATTTTAAGTTAGTAAAGTCATAAAGGAAAAATATGATATTACAGGGAAAATGAGTACCAAAATAATTTTTTATTCTTAAGAATAACGATTGTTTTTATAATGATTTATAAAAGTATAAGATGATGACACTTTTCTCTTTCTCATAAAAAATTGGAATATCCTTAACTTATTAAGTAATTAATTGAGTTTTGGTATATAAGGATTTGATTCATACCTATCGTAATCCAGTAAATTGAAATTGATATGTAAGCTAAAATAGATTTTTTCTATAAACCTAGTGCAAACTAAGGAATAACTGAGGAAGGCACGATAGGAATGTTATAACTCGCCTCATGATTTGAATCTAAGGAACCTAAAAGCCTCAAGTAAGAAGGAATATAATTTAGCTCTAAATATGCATAATTTCATTCTCAAACAGAAGAAAAGAGTTAATTAGTTGAGAGAAGGAGATGTCAATACCAAATTCTTCTATAATACAATCTTATCCTACATGAACAAAAATAAAATTTCCATGTTAATAAATGTGAGAGGGGAAAAGGGTGCTGATTAAGAGCAGTTAGAAGGTGTTATATTGAAATACTTCAAAGGAATGATAGGTACCCCAAAGGATGGTAAGAATATCAATAGGGACATTGCTTAGGCAATAAAAGATAAAATTAGCCAACAAATGAAGGAGTATTTGGTTAAATCTGTCATTACTCAAGAGATCAAATAGGTCTTGTTTATCCCTAATCCATCCAAAGCACCTAGCCTTGATGGTTTTAGATTACATGGAATTCACTAGTGATGCAATTGTGGAAGCTATGCAAGAATTCTTTTCATCTTTTAAGTTGTTTAAGAGTTGAACATAACACAAATATGCCTAGTTTTTAAGAATCATAATCCTTCCTTATAATATACTCCTAGTGTTAGAATTGATAAAGGACTACACAACCAAAAGACCCATCAAGAGCTATGCACTCAATATTGATTTTTAAGGCATTTGACATCATTAAATGGGAACTCATTATAAGTTGCCTTCAAGCATTTTACTTCCCAAGTTAGTTTGTTTAATGGATAAAGAAATGCATCTCATCTTTCAATTTTATCATATTGATTAATGGGAAACAAAATTCTTTAAAAGTTATAAAGGAATGAGGTAAAGGAACCCCCTCTCCTCCTACCTATATAGTTCAGTAACTGAAGCCCTTTCCAGATTGCTACGGGCTTTCATATTTGAGAATTGTAGATTTAAGTACCATTATAAATGTAGAGATATGAAGATAAATCATATGGCTTTTCTTGATGATCTTATTCTATTTTATGGAGCTTAATGATGCTCTCTTACACTCATCATGAGAATCTTAAAGGAGTTCACTAAGATGTTAGGGTTGAAAACTAATTTTTTCAAAAGCTGTATATACATCTCCTCTAATATCCAGAATGTTGAAGATATAACAAGTGTAAATGTCCAATTTCTCCCTTTCAAATATCTGGGAATCCTATCACTTTTAACAAGCCAAAATATTTTGATTGTATTCCCCTTCTGGAAAGCTACAAGATTATGATAAATGTTTAATAAATAGATGCCTATCCATATCTAGAAGACTTCAATTGATCTCTTCATTTATAGGGAATGTCCATACATATTGGAGTGCTCATCTAGTGCTACCTAAGAAGATCATTAAAGAGATAGTAAGGTGTATTAAGCAATTCCTATGGTCAGGGAAGCTAGGTAACTCAAAAAGATCAAAGGTCAAATGGGAAGAACTATGGCACACTAAGCAAGAAAGTGGATTTGGCTTTATGCCCTTGGATATTATGCAAAAGGTGAATTTTAAGGTCATTCAATGATAAGGAAACTCTATGGTCCAAATGGATAAATGACTATTACCTTAAGGACTCAAGTATATGACAACTGGAGCAAAACATGGAAAATTTGTGGAGTCTAAGGTAGATGATTAGGATTAGGACCAAATTTATTTTTGGATTAAGCATCAAATTGATAATAGGAATAGAACTTGGCTTTGGTTTGATAATTGGAACAATCTCAGTCCTTTAACATACAAAAATTAGATGGTACACTTGACTACAAGAATCCTATTAGGATCTAAAGTCAGTAGCATTATTTAGGATGGAAACTGGAGTTGTAATTTTATAGGATCAAGCAACTTAGTGAATATCCTACCTCATAACCTAGGCATATTTGAAGAAGACAAGGTTTAATGGATGGGAAACAACTCTCTAGAATTAGCAACTCCTCAAGCTATAAGATTTTCAGACCCTGCATTCCTAAAGTTTCCCATTATGATCTTATCTAAAGCAAAACTCTCTCTCCTAAAGTCTCAATTATCAAAAATAGCCTGAGGAAAATGAACAGATGGTTTAGATCCTATAACCTTATATGTTTGTTATGTAATAATAGTTTAGAAACTCTAAAATAACTCTTCTTCTAATATTGCTTTTCGCAGACAACTTGGAATCAGTTACAACATATATTGCAAGTTTATTGTCCCTTGATAGAATGGACAAGCTTTATAAAATGGGCTATCAAAATGCTAACACTCTTAAATAGGATAAGATTATCTTTAAAACTGCATTCATCTGTAGTATTTACTCAATTTGGAAGGAAAGGAACAATAGACTATAATGAGAAATAGGGCTAGAAAAGTATGTCCTAGAAGATAAAATTGTCAACTAGATAAATAAAATACTAACTGCTCATGATACACAACCCAAAATCAATCAAAGAATGAAAATCTCATATAATTTGTAGTCAAATTCTTAAATTATATTTCTGAGTTGTGCTAAAGCTTGGATACCTTGTCTGGGTAAGTTAGACATGACACCCTTGTTATTGTAAAGTTGTAAAGCTTTGCTTTAGGTAACAAAATTCTTTATTCATCTTTCAAAATTTTGTAAGCACTATTTTAATGTTTTGTTTTACCTTTACTTTATTATATCAATAACTAGAGATGACCTTCGACGTTTACCATAAAACTTTGATTTCTCGGCTTTAAATGAGTTTAATGATGCTGAGGTATAAATTGAGTTAAAATTAATTAATTTTAACACGAGGCCAAGATCATGACAAACACTAAGTTATAATACTAGAATTATAAGCTTCATGCTGTTTTTTTTTTAATAAAAGAGATATGATAACGGATAACAAATATTTAGCAAGTAATGATTATCAATAATTAAAAAATTAGCACAATAATAGATATTAATAATAATTTCAAAATTAATGATCTCATAAATAATTATGATGCTTCTTACTCAATCAGTCGTTGATTGCAATGCAATCAGTTAAGATGCCTTGCAGTCGAAGTAAAAAATTTTGCTTTTGTAGACAAGTGCAAGTCTCCTCATCGAATCCCTATATCGGTCTATCATCAAGGTTTCTATAACAGTAATATTAATTTTATTTATTGCTATTAAAGTTAAAACATAAGAACATTAGTTAAATATATATATATAAATGAAAAGAAATCACAATTCCTATCAATTTGAAATTAGCTTCAATATTCAAGAAATTTAACTATTATGACATCATCACTCACGAAATTAATATGACAGATATACCCACCAATTATGCCGTTGATTTCCACAACTACCCAACCCCGGCCGCCCACACCGCTTACTTCATCATTAACCCTATTGTTTTACTTCGTTTGATTCACACACGTAGTGCTTACTACTACCGTGCCGTATTATATATACATGTATGGTAAGATCGGTATAATATATATTGATGGAGCAAAACATCTTAGTTATTGAAAAGGGTATGTTTAATTTATTGAGTTAGGTGTTGGAAAACTAGCAAATTTGAATCTATCTAACTTTAGCATCTAAGATTATATATACTTTTAGCGTTAGTGGAATCACTGTTTAGCAAGTAAATTAGGTGCCGAAATATATTCTTCACCATGTTAATGCTATGAATCTAACAACGACTGCTTCGTCTTTTCAACAAAGGAAGAGAGCAGAAGGTAGTGGTGGACTTTGAAATTTTCGGATTATTTCTATTTGTATTTAGCTAACTGTTTGAATGTCCTGACTGTATATACGACTTGAATTTACAATAACAACTTAAGTATTCTGTGTAATTATAAAGTAGTAGCTTTCCAGATTAGGTTTAAGTTGAAATTCAACTCCAAAATTGATATCTTTAAACATAAGACTTTAGTTGTAAACATCATATTTTCTATTGTATGAAGACGGTAATCTTCCTCAATCAAAAATCAAACTCAAGCCATTATTAAGCAAGTATTTGTCAAGCGAATTGGTCAAGTTATTATTAACCTACTTTTTGTATATTGAATCACCCACCCCGCCTACTTTTCTACTCCTTGATTGATTCATAGATAATTTTGTTAATTATGTCAGAAAAATTCAAGAGAAGCCATTAACATGGAAATGAACCATGAACAGTCGGTAACTTTGCTTTTATATTTGACAATGGAACAAACAAACCATAAATCGGCTCTGTACACGTCACGTGTGACGGTGGAGAGCAATGTAAACGGTGAAGCCCCTGTTCCTTGCTTGTCGGAGGTGTAGTTGTTACTTGTCATCAACTTAAAGCATAATTGAGTGGAGATGTAGTTCTCTTTTTTTTTTCTTCTTTGATAAACTTACGAGGTGTTTTAGGAGAGTCTCAATTATGAAAAAATACCTTTAAATTATTTATTCTTAAACTAATTCCCGCTTGCACCGAGTCAGCCTATAATAAATAAAATGTTAGCCAAATAAATTTTTTCATTCTCAAAATAAGATGTACTTCTCGTTCTTAACTCTTCATGATGGTATTCCGTATTGGATCTGTTTTCGATTAACCCCTCTATTTGTGTGGGTTCGGTTACAAAGAATTTTATCCGGACGCTAAAAATCAGTTTTTTCAACGAATCGGTGGAGAAGTTTCTTAAGAAAAAAAGTGGACAAGGAAGCCAGACTTGGACTGACAAAACCTCTTGTCCTGGCTCGCACTCTTGCAAAGTTTCTATAGGGTGAGACGACGACTTTTTACAAGTAACTTAGAAATTAAATCAAAATCGCATTTAATGAAAAGTCATATTTATTGTTTGTCTAATATAAACAAAAATACAAAGCCAATCTCATGAATATAATCATTTACTACAATAGGACCAAAGTAACTGTTACAAGACCAACCACTATTTTATATCTCTTATCTATCTCTAAACATCACATTTCAATCCAAACTCATCTCGCTCTCTCTTTAAGTCTCTTTTGACCGAACGTCGATTCGTTTTCCGATGAAGCCCGGTGCCTCGATCATCCACTCTCCGAGCTTTAATTCCTACTCTTCCGAGAACCTCGCCGACATTGCGGCAAGAGTTGTTCACGAGTTGGCGGACGAAGACCGTCACGATTCTGACCAATACCGTGTTTTTTCATGCAACGACGATGTGGAAACGTGCAAGGAGGAGGAGGAGGAGGAGTTTGAGTTTGCCGTGGTTTCTAGAGACGCCGGGGGGTCTCCGATCTCAGCCGATGAGATCTTTTACAACGGTCAGATAAGGCCGATGTATCCGTTGTTCAACACGGACTTGTTATTAGACGGAGAAGAGCAAGGTAAGTACTACCAAGCGGCAAGCAACTTCAACCAAACGTCAACGGATAAATCGAAGCGGTCACAATTGAA
This sequence comes from Erythroxylum areolatum, assembly GCA_024520975.1. Taxonomy (NCBI): domain Eukaryota; kingdom Viridiplantae; phylum Streptophyta; class Magnoliopsida; order Malpighiales; family Erythroxylaceae; genus Erythroxylum; species Erythroxylum areolatum. The sequence goes on along the minus strand of JANIJH010000006.1, from coordinate 66,289,078 downwards.
GAAACTGTTCGACGAAGAGCGTGAGACGACGTCGTCTTGCTCTTCTTCGGAGTCTGACGATCTCGACGGCCTACCTGCTGGCTCCTACTGCGTGTGGACGCCGAAGAAGGCGGCGATGGAACGATCTTCGGAGAGGTGCAAAAAGAGCATGTCGATGGGGTCTTCGTCGAAGCGGTGGAAGCTTCGAGATTTAGTGTTTAGAAGCAATAGCGAAGGGAAAGAAGCGTTCTTGTTCCTGTCGAAGAGTAACAATAAGAAAGAGAACCAGAAAGAGAAAGGGTATGTTAAACGATCCTCGTTTCTGCCGTACAGGCCACACTTGGTTTTCTCCAGCAACTAATCTTAATTCAGTTTGAGTTTTTGTTTTTTGTTTTCCTCTTTCGTTTATTTTATTGTTTGTTTAATCGTTTAGTTACCTAAAGTTTAGATGTAATGTAAATAAGATACTAGGAAGCTTATGAATTTGGTCAGGTCTATATAATTTTGTTCTTTATCTTTTGTTTTGAGGAATGTTTGGGTTGTTCCCTATGTAATATATTAATATTATCTTACAGGGAATTGACTCTATGATTAATATTGCAGCAAGCTTTTGTTTTTTATTAAGAGGGAAGAATACAGATTACAGTACGAGTATAAGGAAACAGATTCTCGATATATCCTCTAAAAAGAGAATATGGCGCCCAATGGATGTAATATCAAAATAAATGGTTTCTGATGAAACAAAATGTTCTGCATAGGTCGCTAACCAGTCAGTATATTTGTTACTCTAGTGGTAGATATGACGGTGCATAACTGTTCAGTTTCGTGTAAACAGTTTATTAATACCCTGAATTATGGGATTGTAGATCATGGAACGACTTGATGAGGAAAAAATGAGGTTGATTGTTACTTCCGAGTCCACTTCCAATTTAATCCGACGACAACCTAGATTAATGCAGTTGAATTTGGAAGTAATCATCCAGATGGATTTGGTAGGAATAAGATTTTATTTGAAAAATAGTTAAAGCATTTCTTAGGCAGCTACTAACAGGACAGATCCTTTTTTTTTGCGTCTACTTTATTTTATGAAAATCCGTAGTGAGATTCACAAAAGTTGAATATATAGAATCACTTAACACATTATTTAAGAACAGTTTCTCTATTTCACATGCGCATCTATTCTTCTCTATCCGCTTAATCATGACCATTACAGGCCATTTTATAGTTTCTCTTGCAAGTAGGGTAACAATGGGTAGGCTTTAGTTCGGGTTTTACTTTACTCACATTTATATTTATTTTTTATGACTCAACTCATATCTATATTCAAATCTATCGGTTTTTACGATTTACTACTCATATCTAAATCCATTGAGTTGTTCGAGTTTTTGGATATCTATCGGGTTGTGTAACACATAAAAATGTAATTTCTAAATAAAAAACATAAAGAGCAGATTTTTACGAACGCTCCAAATCAAAATTACTTTAATAATAATAAGTCAAGA
>JANIJH010000006.1:66261262-66287497 GCA_024520975.1 Erythroxylum areolatum | reverse complement strand
TTTGCGAGAACTCCACAACACTCAAAACTCCATCTTCATATCATTTGCATTATTATCATCCTATAAGAAAATAAAATATGATGAAAAAAGTGAGTATTGAAGAGTAGAGTGAAGATTTTAAAATTTTTTTTTATAAAATATTAATATTTTATTATATTTAACCATAAATATTCAAAAAAAAGAAAAAAATAAAGTTAATAAAAAACGGGTAGGATATAGGTATCCATAGTTCGAGTTATCACTAGACCTATATCCAAATCCATATCTACATCAATTTTTTAACATTCATTTAAAATTTATTTAAAATATATTTTTTAACCTCCACGTCTATTTTTTTGAATTGAATAATTCGGATGTCAATCAGGGTAAAAACCTACTGCGATCGCTACTTGCGAGTTGTAAACTTGAATAACTCCCAAGTATAAAACTCCAAATAAAGAAGTACCCAGAAACTTATCCAAGCTGACATTTCGTTTCCTGTGTGCTTATCTAAGCAATCCCATAGTCACTGTCAACTCCTGTAGATAAGTCCATGTGAGTAATTACATGTTACTCTCAAATTCATTATCCTTTCCTTGTGGACCTTGCCTAGTTACAGAAAAGCATGCATTTATTATTATACAGAATATCATATATTAATGTATCGAAATACTACTACGAAAACAATCTAATTTAGCTTTATTTTTGTTCAAATTTTAGAAAATATATTTAAAAAGTTCTTTAATTTTTAATTGAACAAAATATGTATTATATAATATCTTAACTAAAAAGTTATTATCATTACATCCAGTTTGAAATTTTAAAGTAAAGTAAAATCTAAGGAGGTCATATAATACACAACTTTATTCTTACATAATAAAAAAAACTATTTTTAAAAAGACCCACATAAAATGTGACATGCAAAATATTAAACTATTTAAGAGGAGCAGGGCTAAGATTAGTTAAATGAAAAAAAAAACATTTCATACAATATAAAGTATATATAATTAATATTTATAAGTTAAATATTACAACTGCAATTACGGAGTGATTACAAAGGCAGAGACAACGAACGTATCTGATTTGACTCCCATGGGTATTTGGGTGAGCATACCGGACTGTCATGCTGTCGATGCCAATCCCACTGCAAAAGCTTCCACGAAACTTTGGAAAATGTGTAAAGTAAAAAAGCTGTTGCTTTGCTCTTCTTTCATTAAGGAAGTGGGTGCTGTCCCAATCTGAAAACGACAGCATTTTGTCACCATCAGCAACTTGTTTTCATTGTTGAGCCAAAGTTACATTATTTATAACTAAAAGGTTACTTGTTACATTGTAATCGATCCATCTTGTATGCTCGTCTTAGGCCTCAAATCACCTGTATCTAAATATCCGGTGCTCCTGTTTCTCTTACATCCAAACTATTTATTCTTAAGGATTGAATAGGTTGAATGTCAAGAACACAGGTGACAGTGACACAGAGTATTTGAGTAAAGAAAAATACGTCCCTCGTCTTAGGATCCATTTCCAAAGACTCACAAGCTACCTAGCTCCTATATGTCAACTTATCTGGATGGTTGTGTTCTTCTTTTGTAAAACATCCGTACCTTTCCCAGACCCAAATGAATTATATTCCAGTAGACAGTAGGTAGCAAATGTTTTTTTTTTTTTCCTCACGTTCTGTTTTAGGCGGGTCCTAATTATAAGAAGACATCTTTAAATCATCCATATTCAGATTAATCTTCACTTGAAATGGATAGATCCTTTACAGAAAATAAAACTCTAGTTTTAAATTTTAAACAGTTACGTACATAAGAAAAATTTGAATCTACAATTTTACTTAAATTAAAAAAACTCCTTATCAAATCACGTGCGTTTTGGAGTTAGTGGCAGCAAATGTTAATGAATAAATGATTGAAGGTGGCTTTACTCGTAAACAGAGTCGGAAAGAATTTAATAACCGACTAACCATGTAGCAGCAGAATGGCATCTAGTCTGGTTTAGTCTTCGGGTGTGGGGTAGTGTACAAACCTTTCTTTTTTTGGGCACACACTGCTAAAGAGTAACAACTGTACCATTCCTCAGATTCAGATATCTCTCGGATACACAAACCATATCTGCATAGGAATCTGCAGCCCCGCCTTCTTTTGTTCGTTCCGGCGCCAGATTGCAGATCCTCCTTACGCCAAGCGGGTTGGAATAGGGTGTTAATTTCGAAACAGAGGATCTTAGGTACAGAGGCTCTTAACCCGTTGGCTCCACACAATCAAACTCAATCCTACTTTGCAATAGCATGGATCCTTTTTTTTTTTTTCATTTTTGGTATATTCTTTGAACTTAGTTGTCCCAATTATACTTTTATTAAATAATGAAAAAAATTAAATCTAAAATTCACATAACATCACTGATAAAATGACTAAATTATATAATTGAAGGATTGTCTATAGGCCTGCAGATATTGCTACCATAACAATATTATACAAATTTATTTGAAAGTTAGCAATTTGTTGCAACTAAATTATATCTGATGATATATTGCTGAAAGACCCATTGATGGGTTGTATTGCACAAGAGAAATGAAACATAGAATAAGATGTAAGAAGATGTGGCATGTCCATTTCTCTGCACTGGTGAGATTTGATGACAGGTTAAGCTATATAAACCAGACAGAGTGGAGCCACGCAAACAAAAAATGATATCTTAGGGTCGCACTGATTTGAAAGGGTCTTATGGCTATAGTCTATTAGTTCTTGATTATGCACTACCTAAATTTTTAGTATTATTCCAACTGTAACCCACTTAAACTGGGGGCTGTCGACTGGACATTCTATATTGTTTGATTGGTTCCAAGACCCGCATTAGAGGATTTTGAAGAGGTTGGACTTGCTGCCGCCCTGGCCAATTATGGAGGTCTCTTTTCTCTTTCAACTTGGATGAGACGGTAGTTTTGGAGGGCATTGAATAAAATTTTAAAATATAACTAAGCCAGAGAGTCAAACCTATCCGGTGAGGAAAAATTGGAAAAAGAACAGGGTTTTACAGCAGAAATGTTGAGGCTGGTTCCACTTAAGACACTATTAATTGATGAAAACATGAGGTCTAGTTCACACCAACCATACTCTTCAATCTTTAAGATGAGCTGTCGGTATGATTGATGTTGAGAATGTTACGTGAATGATGTGGTTCCTAAAGAATGAGTTGGCAGAAACCCCACAATTTAGATGACAGTTTTCTTAAATCTACGAACACAAGTAGAAAGGCAAAAGGAACAACCGCTCAGCAGTGGCCTTGTTTATACACGGGACGGGTACACGATGCGAATACACTATTTTCCAAGTTAATGCTAGAAATCAGTAACAAGGGAGGCTAAGCTTTCTTAGTGGCCTTCGATGGTGACTTGGGCACTCTAACAGCCTTCTCTGATTTCTTAGGGAAGGAGCACATGATTGATGTTGGGTAAGACTCCACCATGAGCATTGATCACACCAGCAAGTAGCTTCCCATTCCCAAGTTCCTCTCGTTCCTCACAGACAAAAGCACTTGCCTTGGGATTAATCCTGTTCATCTTTGTTATCCCCTGCTGTATTTCCAGCCAACTCCAAAACCTATACCAAATCAAACCACGTTATTCGTACGCCAATTAAGTAAAGAACAATATCAAGCATGCAGTTAACCCACTGCTTCCGTTTCTCTATCATAAATCATTCTAATGGCGACCATCACTTCCTTTTTAACCGTATCCATTGTTTTCAAGATTGCGCAACAAACTCAAAACTGTTGGTTTATGCAAAATATCGTAAACAAATGGTAAGATTTTATCATCTCTAAGGAAATTTAGTTAAGTAATTATGTATCATGAGTTTATGAATCATCTTATCTTTTCATTGTTATCTAATATGAAACTTTAACACCCATCATGTATGATATTTTGCTCAATATAAACATTATTGACAAACATACAGCAGTTCATGGTGGCAAATATGACGACGGCGATAGAGCAGTGAAAGCAACGACGCGAATATAGTTTTGTGTGTAGAGGGAATTGCATTAAAGTTGAAAAGCTAGCTTCTTTCTATCTTGGAGAGATTGCCTTCTAATCAAAATCAAATCCCTGCATAATATGGATGAAAATAAGCCTCCTAATTGAATTGAAACTCTTGGGGTGAATCTATTATTAGGCGTGATTTTGCTTTATCTCCTGCAGAAATCCATCAACTTTTTCCTAAATTCATTCATGATTTTGACAAAAAAAATACTCAGTTTGATGGAATCTTCACTTATCATCTCCTAAAATAAAAAAATATTAATTTTACTAATTACGCACTAAAATCAATCTAAAATAAAAGATATAAATTCAATTAACATAATCAAGTAACATCTTATCATTAATACTACTAGTATTTTTTCTCTGAAATTTGAAGGGACTTTCTCATCACTTAAGAACCTCCCGAGAAGAGATTTTAATGTTAATACAAGTAACAACATGTAGAAAACTCTCAATACGAAGAGCTAAATTTCTTCTTTAAAAAATAGTGCAAAAATAATTTATCGATTGAGACATTTTGTAACAAAGTTTCATCCTCATGGCTTTCCTAAAAATTCTGCTTTCCAGCATTTCTTCTAATTCTATCCTTCTTGTATGTTTTCTATATCACTTGGAAAATTTTCAGATTCTAGGTTTTAATACTTGTACGTGATCACTTTAGGGGTTGAATGATCTGCCAATAGTGTTGATGGCTTATCCTTAATATAGGACGGCTTACCCTGTTCTCAAAACTTTCTCAAAATGATGAGTTCTTTCCGATGAACAACTCTATATTAATCTTCTCTTTTATGTCCTAATTACAGAGTGTGCTTTTAAGTCTATATTCTAAATAAATCAGTGCATTATGTGAATCATTTGAAAATAATCTCTCTACTAATTAGGGGTAAGTTACATATTATTAAGCTTTCCTAAATTTCGCACCTCAACAGGATTTATACTAAATATTTTTGTTGTTGTTGTCATAGTCTTACACGCCATAACTATTCCTTTTCGACGCAAGTGTGGAAAGATTATCTTCTAGAATCGTTCAGTTTTAACTTTGAAATTTTTCTATCAAAATTTTATTATCATGGTTATTCTCCAATCTAAAGTCAAACGGAGTTTTGGTTAATTATATTCACTCTGGAAGGCGATTTTTGTAAAATGCATACAAACTATTTATTTTTAATGAAATGATCTGTGCTTTTGAATCATCCTTAGAAGTGCAAGAGTTGCTTTCTGAAAGAAGAAAACTAGTCAAAAGAGTGCCCAATGGAAGCCCCTTCATAAAGTCGCATGATAATCAATGATGTAAGAGTAGGAGTGGGTAGACTAAGACGTTCTAATGGAGATTTTTATAGAGGAAATTGGTCTGCATTTCCATCGAGAACCAATGTTATTATTATTATTATTATTTTGGCTAGAACTGTTATCTCAATACCCCATTGAGATTGTCTTCCTTTTGGCTTTTGTGCTTCAAGATATTGAGAACACTAAGCACCTACTTGTACAGAGTCTTTAACAAATAATCAAATATTTAACGATTAAATCAAGATAAAGATAAAAGATATATTTTCGGAGTTCCAAAAAGAGAGAAAACAGATACTTTGCTTCAAAAGAATTACAATTTCCACTGTTTCTTCTCTTGTTACAACTTCTCCCTTCCCGCTCCCTCATGAAACAACCACCTACTTTGGCTCCTTCAAGAGTACTAGACACCGTTTTTATGTGATCAACCAACAGGTACATAACAGGGATATCTACCTTCGTAAGGTTCAATCTATAGAACGATGCCATCTATCTTTTCTGGCAGGAAGTGTTCTGTGATGACTGATATGTTAATCAGGCGAAAACAGGACTTAGACCGGAAGATTGTTGCAAACTGGCAGCATAATCTCTTGCCCACAAGTCATAATGAACAATTTCCTCCAGAGACGGTGAGGTTACCAATTCTGCCCGGTGCTTGTTGCATGTTAGCTCCACAACCTTGAATATATCTAGATAGCTAATCCTGAAAAGGAGCAGCAATTATTTGTTATTATGATTTATCCAGCTTTTTGGACAAAATTATGAAGCCTGAAAATATTTTACAATGCTAAGAATTACACTGCCTCACAAGCAAAGCCTGATTGCTTGTTCATGTTTAGGAGCTATATCAGTATGCTAAGTATGCATATTTGCTATAAAGATAAAGCATACGTACTTCTCACTGATGAACAGCTCCACAGCTTTCTCGTTAGCAGCACTGAGGACTCCAGTCATAGTACCCCCTGCCCGTCCAGCAGCATAGGCAAGATCCATAGAAGGGTATTTTACATTGTCAGGAGCTTTAAATGTTAGTGAACCCAGCCTGCACCATCCAGTTAATATCAGCCCTTCAAAAATAATCCATATTATGTCTTTTTACATCCTTGTAAATATAAAACATCATGCATATCAGGCAAGGTAAGTTTTTGTCACTTCTGAGAGTGTCAGTTATCAATATCATTTGGAAGTCTTTGAAAAAGCATACATTTCTAGTGTAAATGTAGGAAAAAAAAGAAGAAAAAGTTAAAAACACTTCTATCACTTGGGAATGGAGCAACAATACGAACTTGGAAAACTTTTAAGAAATCATACATGATCAAAACAGACGATTAGGAATTGTTTGATGAAAAGAGACATAATTTTCCTCGTAACTTTATAAGATCAAACTTGAGGAATGTCACCAAGAATAAGAGCACTCTCAAGACTTTGATAATTACAACCAGTCTCGAGTTAATCTAATTTCATCTATTTGTAATGTTCTCAACGGCTTTCCTAGTTTAAAACGGTAATGGACATTAGCATGTTCAAAGTGAAACCCTTCTGAAGGTTCCCAAAAGTAACTAGAAATATGGGTAACTAAAAGAATTATATGGCACTTTTCTGTCAGAAACAAGCAAACTATTTAAAGCCATTGTTTAAAAAAGGAAACCCGCTCCTTACTTGCAAAGATCAAGACGAGGCCATGTTACTTCGGAGCAATAAATTCTGTCTGGCCATGACATTGTGTAAAGGATTGGCAAGCGCATATCAGGCCACCCCAACTGTGCAAGAATAGATGAATCCTGACAAGTAAAACATAGTTGGAATGAATTCCAGGATAGTCACTTTCAAGTCTATAATTTCAACTTCAAAAAGCTAGAAAGCCCAACAGAAAGGTTGACAGCATCCAGCAAAGTCAGAATCACGAGTCAAACCTGTGTTTCAACCATTGAATGTATTATAGACTGTGGATGAATTACTATCTCAATGTTATCATACTCAGCTCCAAACAAATAATGAGCTTCAATGACTTCTAAACCCTGTTGCAAACCAATTAAATTGCACCTGTTAGTAACTGTAAGGCATTGAAAGTTATTCACATGCAAGTTCTTTTATCCCATATGGATAAGACTGCAATATAAACATACCTTATTGAAAAGAGTAGCAGAGTCAACAGTGATCTTTTTCCCCATATTCCAATTCGGATGCTTCAATGCATCAGCTACTTTAACTTCTTTCAATTTTTCAACAGGGAAATCCCTGCTTTCACAGAAATGTCCAAAGAGTTAAATCCAGCTTATTTGCAATAAAACAGCTGTTGGCATGACTTCAAAATATGGCACACCCAGAATCAGCGATGAAAATATTTTACTGACAGATCTGTTTTCTTCTTTTGTAGTTATGTTACAAAATAATAAACAGTATATAACTGAACTAGAAAAAATAATGATCGATAAAATTTTATGCAACTTCGTTTTTATATCTCAATTTAAGTCTGCTGTGCATTTTAGAATGAGGAAAGCAGCTTGCAAAGAGAGCTGCGAGTAAGTCTAGATTAAGGTTTTGAGCCAAGCAGCACAACAATTAAATGACAATCAATAGCTCCAATTTCCTCCTCTATCATAAAGAAATCTCTATTTTCAGGACAAAGACCTTTGTTCCCTCAGCAGAGATCATCTTACAAACTTAAATTATGATTTCAAACCTGAAAGCTCCACCAGAAGCAGTTAAAATAATTCGCCGTAGGGCACCTTCTGGCAGGCCTTGAATACACTACAGAAAGCAAAAGCCTTTATGATATAACTTTTGGGAGTAAAATTGACCAAACTGAGACTTGTCAAAGATCAGATATGATACTAATGAGTAAAACCCAAAATAAAAGGTAGAAGCAACTAAAATAGACACAGATGTGAGCACAGGCCCACATGTGCCATACTTTCACTAGGTGGACAAACAGAGCCAGGATACTTTAAGTTAAACCATTCTTCACAAATTTGTACCTGAAATATGGCAGAATGTTCTGAATCAGCTGGAAGAATTTTTACGTTGTGCTTGTGAGCAAGAGGAAGGACAAAAGGACCTCCAGCTATTAATGTCTCTTTATTTGCCAAGGCTATGTCTTTTCCTGCTTCTATTGCTGCGACTGTTGGCTGAAAAAAGATGTAGAATGGAACTTACGTGGATGCTTGAAAGCATTCATAATTCACTTTTGACTGTAACTGAATCCAAGTATATCATAATACACTATCCCTCTCACTTGATGGTATCCAACAAAGCTAAAATGTGATGAGGATCCTATAGTAGAAGAGGAAATGTAAAAAGATGATTAAAAGAATATCTTTACCTACCTTTAAGCCTGCACAACCAACTATGCCTGTGACTACACTGGCAGCATCTGGATGGCGGGCAACCTAAAAATAAATTGCACAAAATTAAAGTTTGAAAAGAGTCATTAAAATATCAGGAAATTAGTTGGTAGTCTACCTCAATAATTCCTTGCTCCCCAGGAATAATCTCAGGCTTTTCTTCAAGATCACCCAAAGCTTCTTTGAGTTCATCAACTAATGACTCATTCCTAACGGCAACAAGCTGAGGTTTGAAAGTCTTGACCTGCATGATGCAAAACCTATGTTATTGAGCAACTGAGACTTGAGCTTAATTTGGTTTTACCCAGATTCCACCAGCACTTTTACTCTGACCACATAGCACTTTGAGTTTAATAGTCAAAGAAAGATAGGATTACAGATACAGCAACTTTTATTTAGTTATGGAACCGGCTGATTACCTGATCAGCAAGAAGAGTCACATTGGAACCAGCTGCAAGGGCCACGACTCTGAATTTGTCTGGATTCTCAGCCACTATGTCCAAGGTCTGCGTAATAGATATATTTCTTTTTAAGATTAAGCATTGATCCCATGTAACAGTAGTAGGAAACGGATGAGCACTGATGATCTTGTGTTTCTATTATGATGACCTTAAGGGCCATTTGATTTCATGAATTGAATAACTTATCCATGTTTTCAAGCATGCTCTTTGACCCACACTTCCCTCCTGCCTCGTTAAAAATTCTTTTCAAAGAGCATATTTTGAACGTATAACAAGGTTGATACTCCTGCCATGTGCTTTGTGCATGGTTCTATGTAACAAACATTTTTTAAAGATCCGATCATGCGTGTGTTGTACTCGATATGGGAGGCCAACCTGAGTTCCAATAGAACCAGTGGATCCAACGATTGAAAGAGGTTTCTGACCATCCCAAGTCTTGCGACCGGGTTCTGGAAGAGCGCTCCCTGGCCATGCTGGAGGAGGAGGCTGAGCTAAACACTGCACCACTTTCGCAAATGTTGTTCCACTTTCCTTCCTCTTCACGCTGAACCTACCTGTGATTATCCACAGATTACAACTGCCAAAAGTTCTCAACTTATCCTACAATGATAATGCATGCTTACTGGAACGATTTAACCGTGTCTAATCACAACATGGAAGGCAAATTTGAATCATTCATCCGAAACAGCAATCCTTAACAATCCCAATAGAAAGTAAAGAATTTCAAGGTGAAACAGCAAATTTCGATGGCTATAAACAATTCAATCATGAAAAGTTCCAAACGTTATCTTTTTGTCGCTCCAATTTCTTTAAAAGCCGCTTCTTTCACACAAAAGAAACAAAAGGGTAGTCGTCAGAAATCAGTCTCCCGAACGAAAAGGGGAAAGTAAGCAACTAACGTACAGTCTACGAACCTTTCTCCGTTTCAATTAAAGTTCCTTTCCTATATCCCCCACCAAACCAAACAGAAATACCAAGAAAACTCAAGGTGAAAAGAGAAAAAACCTGGAAGCTTGAGGAGTTTGTAGTTGGACTTGGTAGAATCCAAGAAAGAGATGGATTTGAGTTCAGGCGGAGACAACAAGCTAAGTGCCATATCTAACCAAAATTTGCAGGGAAAAGGGTAAGCGCTAAAGATTGACGTTGGATTGCTATGCGTGGCCTCGGAGCCTGTCTGACGGAAGCGCGGACATAGCTAAGTGAGCAAGCACTTCGCATTATATAGGACAATAACATATAATGGCAGCCATGCCTAAATTATGGGAAAGCAAGGAAAGAAAACGAAAATTTGTGGCCTTGGGATTGGTGGGGTTTGCCTTACTTAAAGTAATGATAACAATAATAATACACGTAATGAGTGTAAACTGTAAAGTGCAGGGGAAGGGAAAGGGAATAGAGATTCTGGACCTCAAACCGTACGAGAATGGTATCAATCAGCTCATTTTTGTGGACTTCCCTGGTTGTTGTCAACTGTCAACACTTCCAAGTTTAATACTTGGACTGCTTGAAATTTGGTAGAAACTTAATAAGCAGGTTTCAAGATATTTCCCATAGTTTTTGAAAAACAATTACCCTTTTTTTGAAATAATCTTTTTATTAATTAGAAGTAAGTCTGTTTAGTACCCAATTGTTCTCATGATTCTATATATTCAAAGAAGCCATAATAAGTTGATGCAAATAGTAAACAAAATTACACTCTAAACATTATTAAAAAAAATGACTTCAATTATTTAATGTTTATAAGAAAATTGCTTCTTCGCCCATTCTAACAATAATTAAAAGCGAGAATACTTATAGCAACATGAATTATTTAAAGTTGTAGGATCTTTTATTGTTTGACAAAAGTTGTATAGATAGATGCTATCTTGAAGAGTTTAGGGATGGTTTTGTTTATCCTTTGAGCAAGTTCTTGGGTTTATTCCTATCACGCTTGATGCTTGGCCGGTTTTTAGTTCAAGGGTATCTTTAGATTTTTGATACCCACCATCCAGATTTTATATTTACCCCATGATTTCCAGTAATCCAAACACATCATTGTCTGCTAACTCCATAACCATAACGATGTTGTTGTGAATGTAGACCTAAAGAAGGAGAAAAAGAAAGGCAAAACTTTACCATCACAGAGAAATTATGAATTTGGGTTTTGTTGGGATTTGCAAATTACATTCAACATCTTCCTATATAAAAAAATATGACGCTAAAGATGGAACCATAGCCAATCAACCTTGTTTTCTGTGGGTGTTCCTTCAGTTGGTTTCTTGGTCAAGAACACTGGAATCAATCATTAAAGATGGCAACTCAAAGGACGTCATGACCACGGAAAGATGTTAACCAGTTCGCTGAACAGGGATGGTCCATAGAAATAAAGGGACAAAACAAGTGTGTTTCATATGCAAAGGATGTCACATGTGTTCCTAGATTGTCAAAAGTCATTGTCTAAATACAGCAAGTGAGTACTATCTTTGAATTCAACAACCGTGGCTGAGGTATTATGAAGATTTGAAGATCCTTTTTCTTGCTCAAGTTGGACCGATATGTTAATCAAATAGTATATCCTGAGGAAAAATGGGCATGGGCGACCATATTTCTATTGGGAAAATTTAGCAGTCCAAAAAGGGGAGCTGAGGAGTGCCTTGGATTCAATTAACTACTTGTCTGGGGACTTGAACTCGTCTAAAAAGTCTTATATTACTTTTAGTCATAAGTCATAACTATAGTATTCATACCCACCAAGAGTCTTCAATGGTGGCCGGATAAATTGGCTGCTCATCCATGTATCTTAATATATTACGTAAAGTTTGACAAGTGTGGAGTGTGATTATAGAATTCCCATCAAATGGACATTGACCATCTGCCCCAGATTATGCAAATTTAGTAGAGGAGAAATCGTGAGAAGACTTTAAGACCTACAGTCAATTTTAATTTCAACAAAATTATAGTTTAATTAAGAGATTGCATTGATTGCACGACATCGATTTGTTTTGCTTAGAAGAGTTAAACAATTGGACCTAAACAGCCTAAATTAAGACTCAATTAAAAAAAGACAATTTAAAAAATAGAAGCCTAAGTTAATGTCCATGTCTGACTCCAATTGTCAAACCTAAAACAGCACCACCATTAAGAGTCCTAACGTGGTTAAAAAAGTGATTACCCTAGTTAATTAGGATGTAGAAATTAATTATCCTCCAATAAGTACTGGAGTTGATGGAAATGGACGTCATCCCCTTATAGCAAATGAGCCATTATAAAAAGAAAAAAGTCAACTCACACGCAATAATCTAAAGCCGTGGGAAGAAAAGGCAGTTGAACATTTGTATGCTTTCCATCCCTCGAATGTTATGGTGACATCTACAATTCCAGGACATGAAGTATGGGTATAGGATATTATAAAATAGCGGCAGTGCAGATTTTAGTTTAGATTACCAAGTAAGACAAGAAGCTACATAAGCAACTTGGAAGTAGAGCTCTAAATGTGCTGTAAAGCACAATAGCGACTAAAACAGAAGCCAAGTTTCATTCAGGCATCACCAGAAATGAGTGAATAGACAGTGCAATCTCAGATGGCCTTTATGAAGTTGAATACATTATGGCACTTCATAATCTCCGCCTTTATTCTCTCATCATGTAGAGCTCCATCAAAAGCTGTCTTAATACTATGTCTGGAACAGGATAGTGGATTAAATTGATTGTTCTATGCTGAACCAAATATTGAAATATCGATTCTTATAACTCAACATAGGCACCTGCTTGTAACAGTGAGCTAATCATGCAGAAGGAAATCCACTACCTCTTCAGCTATGCTCTTGCAATTCCTCTATTTCACTTTTCACACTGGATCCACCACCATTAACCCCCACTGGACCTCCTGATTCAGATATCTTTGTTATCCTCTGCAACTCATCTATTGCATCTGTTGGCTGGGATGCAGTTTGATCTTCTGCCAATTGTTCTCGCCTAACTGATGGTTTTGGCCGTCGGATGGCTTCAGCAGCTTCAGCTATTGCAACAGGAGGTGGCTGGGGAGGGACCCATGTGCGCTGAATTGGTTGTGCCCTGGTCTGTCCATAAGGTGAAGTTTTAAATTCATCTTCATTGTCTATCTCTGTGATTCTAGGACTCTTCTTCTGCCACCATGGTACAGTGCTCTCACCATCCAATTGATAGGTCACTCCATTGTCTTGTACCTTGTAATTCAAGTTTTCCCCTCCTCCTTGAGACTCAACCACTTGGCTTGAGATAGTTTGTGGTTGACCTACCTCCCAAGGCTATTCAAGATGAGAAAATTTGATATTCAGAGCGTGAACGTGAAAACAAAACTCAGGTTGACCTTTTTACTCACACACATCTCAAATAAATCAAACATCACCGATGGTTCAAAATGCTTGCATCTACATGTATATTTGTATATATATCACAAAGAATTAACATGGTGTCACGGAATCTAATGGCATGCTTTCACAAATATGTATGTTGTCCAGTGTCAATTTTATATTACGAGCGACCAGTAAAGGTGATAGAACTTAAAACTGGAAGTGTCAAAATTATAAAAAAAGACACCTGCATCTAGATTGGTCTAACTAAAGCTCTTGAATGAACAAAGGAACTAAATCCCTTATGTAGAAAAATAACTTCAAGTAGATCTCAGTGCTCTATAAAATCAACTGGACAATCAAAAGAGAAAATTAAATGGCACGAAATACAGCAAAATCTTAAAGCACACCTTAGTTCTGGGGGCTACACGTGGAATTGATATTTGCTGGTTTGGATTTGGAGGTGAGTCATTAATCTCCTGCATAAAAATCCAGGATAATAATTAGCATTTGATGCAACAGAATATCCAATCTCAGCATAAGAACTTGATTCAATATACTCTGATGTTTGAAGGCCTCTCTCCCCGCTGGACCATGGCCATAATCTGCAATTCAGTAATGAAATGAGCAAGCAGTAAAGTAGAGTCCAACTTTATGGCCATAAATCTGAATAGGAAGAACCATGTGATACTACTAAAGAAATTTACACCATCAGTTGATCACTGTCTGGATGCTAGAGTCCAATTAAACTAATATCCCCATGCAACCACATATCCATTATTAGAGTTGCATAAATATTTACCTCCATGTATGACTTTGGGTGTGGTGCAGCAGAAGGTTCTGCAGCTGCAGGTGGGGAGGAAGATCTCACTGCCAATTAAAATTCAAAGAGCTTTTAACACCAACAACGAAAGGAAGTAAAGAAGAACCAGAATCACAACTAATAGAAGAAAACCTGAGCGCAAGTCAACTTCTGTGTTGCCATTCCCATAAACTTGCTGGAAGGTAAAAGAACATTAAAGTTGGATATTTGAGAACTTCCCAAAGATCTATTGCTTGCATCTCAAAAAACATCATATGTCAGCAATTCATGTTCAAATTACCTTAGTATTTGCGGTTGAGGTTTTATAATCATCTTCACGGACATGAAAGGCACTTCGATGGTTTTCACCAAGTCCTGAGACATAATAAGAACATATTGACAATGTACTTGCAGCTATGCATAAAATTTAAAAAGCCTGTCAAGATCTATTATCCAACAAACTTCCAGTAACCAAAAACATGAGATTTTGCAAGTGAAGCTAAAGGACCTTCTTGAGTGCTTCCAATTCATGTGGGGATTCTGTTAAGTTTGCAAACAACTTATCCATGCATAAGTTGTAATAGACAAACAAATTACAAAATTCATGCATGAACACTGAAAATCAATCAAATCAACCAGACATTACAATTGTAGAGAGAACAAAAAGAGATTTTTCTACAACTCTTGCACATAAACAATCTTTATTTGATTTCTACTCGATATTCTACTCAACTGGCAGAAAATAATATATTAGGTAGTTCCTACTGACCTACGTATTAATCAACAGATGACATGCCTAAGAAGTCTAAACATAAGGATATCTCCAGCCTGCTAAAGCTAAGGTGCCCGAGCCTAAACTGCTCTAGGGAAAAACTGAAAGTGCAGATAAGTTAGACACTTTCTAGCACTCAATTAAGTAGTTAGGGTGCATAAAGCTTGCTGTTAAATAAGCACAGCACAGCACAGCGTCGGAAAGAATTGACATTATAGTGAAGGCATACTAAAGACAACTATCCAATAATTCCAGTCCATTAAAGACAATGTATTCTTGAAAATTTTGGCCTAACAGATTCAACAATTAATAAAAGGCACCGCAGTCATCAAAGCATGTAAAGCTGCTCAATTAAGAATGAAACAATGAACAAAACTTTGTAGTCCACATTGCATTTCCCTAAAGCAAAACCCCACATACGATCTCATCTAATAGGTTTATCCATAGGAAGGACAAAATGAACCTCAAGTGTACATATGGTGCTTCTGCTAGCTTGATAAGAAATACAAAATTCATTACCTTCCAATTTGCGTATTGCAGTAGTCATTGACTTCATTTCCTGCACTTGCATGTCCAAGTGATTCATAAATTCCTGAAAGTATCTCTTCTCTGAAATCGGAAGATATAAAAAATCAGCAATTCTAAATCCAATTACCAATAACAATTTATTTCGCAATCACATAAGAGACCTACAGCTTATGATCATGGAAGAATGAAAAAATATCTGTTCATTCACCTTGATTTTTTGAATCCAGCAATTCCTGACTTGCTTTTGCAACATCAGCAGCAGCAGCTGCGGCTGACTTTGCAGCAGCAGCTGCTTCTTCTGCTAAACTGGGCTTTGCAATAGATTTCTTGACAACATCATCCTCTTCTTCCAACACAACCTTACGGATCCAAGACTTCAACCTTGGTACAATAGTATTCTGAAAAAAGAGACGTATGATCTTTTCTGTCCTATGCTTAGGGTGTCAAGTCATAATATTAGGAAGATGCACCCAAGAAAATCAATGAAACCAAATATATATAAATATATGTGGCACATATAAATTGACAGTAACAGAGTGGATATTAATACCTGGATTTTAGGAAGGGATCTAGAGATTTCTTTAATTTTTTAGAGAGTAGTTTTATTGTAGGGCAAAACCAAAAAAATAAAGAAATTAATGTAGAAAAAAATATATTTTCCATTCAAGCCATTTAGATCCGTCCTTGCCTTGATTAACACGGCTGTTCCAGCACCAGAGACGGCCAGTAATCCCACAGCAAAAACAGCATGATACCAGTGAAATCTGGACCTTGGCAAAGTCCCCACAGAAGAAGCGGCACCAGCAGTAGCAGCCGAGGTGGGTTGCACCGTTTGTACTGCAGCTGGTACCTGAACGTTTGGTGTTGACTGGACCATCCCCTCTGAGTGTAGATTATAAAATTGTCACTGATGGATAGATGAGCTCAACTCAAGCCAACAAATGTTCTGTAAAAAAATAGAGTACATAGTTTCCGTTTAAGACTATCATTAACTACCATGACTTGTGCTGGTTGCTGGTGCACTTGTAGGTGGATCCTGTAATTAATAGAAACATTGGAGAGAAACAAGCAGATTATGTATATACAAATTGACAATCCTTTGTCATCTTCATAAAAAGAATAAGGAGAGGGCATTAAACAAGAATAACAGCATAAACAACAAGAAGCATACTGGCACACGTCGAAATGCTTCATTTATCTCCTCCTTAGTAAGGCCTTTCTTCTCAAGAAAAGACCGTCTGTGGACGATAGGAGAGCCCCTAACTTTAGGGTGCGAAAGAAATTTTATAGCATTTTGAATTTGATCCTCCCGCATTGGTTCCGAATTAACAAAGACAGATGCAGGATTTAGTTTTGCAGGCTCGGGCTTAGCATCTTGATGACTCCCCTCCACCGGTTGCACAACCTCATCAGCTGAAAGTTAGAAAAAATAAAAGACAAAATTTCCAAAAATAAAAGAC
Source organism: Erythroxylum areolatum (assembly GCA_024520975.1). Taxonomy (NCBI): domain Eukaryota; kingdom Viridiplantae; phylum Streptophyta; class Magnoliopsida; order Malpighiales; family Erythroxylaceae; genus Erythroxylum; species Erythroxylum areolatum. The sequence continues at coordinate 66,270,512 of JANIJH010000006.1, read as the reverse complement.
AAAATTTCCAAAATTATAAGAGGCCTTTGCCTTAGAAAGAACCCGAAAGAGTCAAACCAGTGGCTATCATACTACCTAAGTCAATCCACCAGTTCATAGACATTTCAAGTTCCGATTTGATTCAAACATAAACATTTTCATGTCCTCTTTACGATATCACAGCAAATCTTCGTCCTACTCAAGTAAAAAAAACAATCTCTGAAAAAGTTTTTAGTTTGCTCATTCTCATTCGAAAGTTTATTAAGAAACGGAAACAGACAAGACTGTAACAGGATAAAGTTATACTGAACAGAGAATAACACCACACAATCAAAGAAAACAATAGAGAGCAGCAAAACTGAACCTGGGTTTTGGGGTTTATCATCGTCGGAACTAGGAGGAGGCGAAGTCGGAGTTGCCATAACAAATCTCCGTTGACTGAATTCCAACCAAAAAGTACACACCAAAAATTAAAAGAAAAGAAGAACACCCAACTAAAACGGAAAGAGAAAGACGAGAGACGATGGAATAAAGCAAAGAAAATACCAAAATGGGAAATACAGCTGGTGGTGAAAAGACACAGGACGATGACTAAATGAAGATGATGTAAGAAGGAACAGGTTGTGACTAACTATTTTCGCAGTTCGAAGTGGGTAATGTGTTTTTCTTAGAAATAAGGAATTATAATTACAGTAATAATCTCCGGAGCCTTATCCGTACTGAGTTGTTTATATTATGGGCCTTTGAATTTCCATTTCTTTATTCTTTCCCAACAACAGATCATTGTGGGCTATTGTCTCGGTGTTTCGAACAATGGGCTCAAATGTGCAAAGCTCACTTAGGTTGTCTGTTTTGTTTAAATAACTGTTTTGGGTTCAGATAAAAACAAGAATAATAATGAATAAAAGAAATTACAATAAGAATAAGAATATTAATTATTTTTATTTTGTGTATAAATATTGCAAATAAGATTAAAAAAATTAATAGTTAGGTCATTATTTGATATTAAATGTTAAGAATAGTAATAAAAAATTGTGTATATTTAATTATTATATGATATATTTTATAAATAACTAATTAAAATATTTTAGATTTTATAAATAATTAATCAAAATGTATATAATATGAAGGAATAAAAAGAAAAAGAGTACAATCAGAAGACAGGTTGGAAGTTAACTAGATAGTTAAGATGCTGAAGGGAAAAGCATGGGCGAAAGAAATGGACATAACAGTGAAGATGTAAATGAAAGCTATGGATTGTACTTGCCAGGCCTTTTGACATTTTGCGACGTTTCTGATTGTATCTCTACAGTCACTTATATGAAGAAGTAATAACTACTATGCCCACTGCTAACTATAATTACTATGCACACTTTTAACTATAATTGAAAATAATAATTATTCTTATATATGTTACAGAAATAGAAGGATATTGAAAGAGAAGCGAAATTTGAGATTACATATCTTATTAATATAAGATGTCAAAATTACATATCTTTTTGATTTTGCATACTCTAAGTTGACATGTGAAAGATTCGTGCTATGCACTTAGTGAAGATATGTGTATGCATCAGAATTTGTATTACAATACTCCAAACTAATTTTTTCATTCACCACAAGTTTTCATATGTCAACATGTTTAATCCTTTCATAGAATGATGAATTTTTTGTCATTGCAATTATCACCTTATTGTCATGAAAATTTGAGTTATGCCTTGTTTTTCATTAAGATCAATAAAAATACTCTGTACCTATATGACTTTAGAAATTGTAGCAATATATTCTGCTTTAATGAAAGATAAAAGCAACAGTTGCTTGCTTCTTAGAATCCCAAACAATAGCCTTAACTTGTGCTAAAAATATTGCCTGAAACACTTCTTTATTAGCCAATGATGTTGCCTGATGACTATTTATAAAGCTAACAAAATAAAATTATGAAACTTTAGAAAATCAAACTCTATAATCAAACGTTCCACCAACATAGTGCAAGACCCTTTTGCTCCTCCAAATGATGTTTTGATATAACAAATATAAACTTAGAAATTGTATCTATATAGAATGGAATATGTGGATTGGTGTTTGGTCAAATAATGAAGCCTCCAAACTAGACCTTTGAAATGCTTCTCACTTTCCTTCTTTGTATCTTTAACCTACAACTTTTTATTCACATTTATGGTTGTTGCTACCACTTTACAATTAACCATATTAAACCTCTTTAAGAGGCCTGGTGTATATTTCTTTTGTGAGATAAAAATATTGTATTCACATTACTTTACTTTAAGGAAATATTATCAAGCAAAAACAAGCTTATATAAATCATCAATATAAAGGTAAACAAAAAGAAAATCATATTCTCCTTGCTTTTTCAAGTAAATGCTAGGCTCATTGACACCTTTTTGTAAATTCATGTTGTTGAAAATAAAAGCCTATCCTGTTCTACTAAGTTCGAGGGCTTACTTTAACCCATATATTGTCTTTGTCAGCTTGGATATGTTTTCTTCTTTTTCTTTTTCTAAACAAAACCTTTTTGGATGGTTGACATAAACTTCCTCCTTTAATTCACTATTCAAAAAGGCATATTTAACATCAAATTGGTAAACAAGCCAATACAATTATGTAGCTAAAGCTGGGATAATTCTCACTCTTTCGAACATTACAATAGTAGAGAATATTTCTTCAAAATCTATATCTTGCTACTATGAGCATCCTTTTGTAGCAAGTTATGCTTTTGCACGGTGTCGTTTGCATGAAACTTTATTTTAAATATCCACTTTAGACCACTTGACTTCTTTTCCAAGGAAGATTATAAGCTCCTATGTATTGTTCTTCTTAATGGCTTTAATTTCTTCTTACATAGCCTTTTGCCACTTAATTTCAATAGCAACGTCCTTAAATCTCAAAAGATCACAATATGAAAACAAAGTAAAGTGGGAATCTTATTATCAAATAAAGCCTAGTATTTCTTAATCACTCATCCAAGTTGTGTAAACCTAACCTCTAGTTTTAATTCTGCAAAAGTTGATACAACTTTCTAATTTGTAACTTGGTGTTTTCTATCACCTTCTTTTATTTCAAAATCTATAAAAGTTAAATTTTTTTCTTTATTTATTTGTGTAAGACCAATTGCTTTCTTCATTAAAAATAACATCCGAATTGATTGCAGTCTTGTTGATGATAAGATAAAATAGTTCATATGCTTTTGGTTGATCAATAATACTAAGGAAAATGCCTTTCTGTCCCTTATCATCTAATTTGGCTTTTATTTTAACATCTAAACGTAAACATAAGTTAGGCACCTAGAAATTATAAAATAATCAATTATTAGTTTGTATCCACTCATACCTCTTTCGGTGTCATATTTTGAATAGAAAAAATAGGGTTTTGTTTAAAATATGGATATGTCAATTGACTATTTCTAGCTAAATTCCTTTGAAAATTTTGAGAAATTTCACGCTATGTTCATAATTGTATGTTTTACCTCTCACAGATGCCATTTTACTAGGATGTGTAGGTGGCTCTAAGTTTTTTTTAGAATTTAAAAATTCATTAATAAATAAGAGGATTACACAAAAGAAGTTCTCCGTGATCTCGACCACTTGGGTCTTTAAGTAAGCTTAGGTAAACAAACGGTGACGTTTATATGTAAAACACAAAGCATTACATTTAACAGAGTCATTTAACCTTTTGGGTATAACGACTTGCTCCTTTCTCAAAATTTCTACCTCTTACTTGATTAGGTCATAAGCTTTCACACTCTTTGCAGGCGATTCAAACGAGTGCTCCATGGATCATCAGTCCTTTGGTTCTTTGCATAGAAAACAACTCAGGTAACTAAATCATGTTATGTATCTATCGCAAACTACTTGATTAGAGCTTGATTTTGTCCTTTAACTTCCAGATTTTGCAATATCGAAGGAAGGGGATCTCTCTGGGGCTCGGCTTTTTTTGATACCGATGAGGGAGATTTTGGATTTGGTAAGTGTTATCAGTTCGATTGTTGGTTTTTTTCCTTAATGTCTTTCCTCATATCCTTTCTCTAGCTTTTCTGTGCTTCTCTATTTGGAGGGCGATCTTTCTTACTAATTGATCTGCAGTTCTATCTACTCCCTCTCCGTACTTCGTCCAATAATCTCAACTCAGGTAAGGTATCAAACTCAGACCAATCTCTTTTAAAGATTTAGGCATGTCTATTCTGAGGTCGAATTTGATTTTCTTATAGGATTTTGGGGCTAGCCAGAGGGGGTTTTAGAGTAGCTTCTATCCCTGAACAGGTAGACTTCCTAACTTCTTTTCTTTATCCTGAAGACCCCCATTGATCCCCACTGATTTAACTTTGGGGAAAGGAGTAAATAGCACGACTCTTCAACAATGCTCAACCCAATATAAAGAATACCAGGTAAATCCATATCTGAATAATCTCCGTTATTCCTTAGATACTGTGGGTGAATAATCTACTTTGTGTTAGGCTGTGACTGTGTAACATTTCTCCTATGAGAATTGAGTAGTTAGAACTTTGGAAAGTTCTGATAGGGCTAATGCTAAATTCTCCATAAAAATGTCATTCTCTTACTGCATTGTAGGTTTAATTGATTAATAATCAATTGCTCCCTTATGCTGGCAGTAGTGAATTATATAATAGATAGTAGTGATTTTGATTTGGCTTTAAACCTTCTACTATTCCTCTCAAACTAGATTACTTGAACACATGTAGCCACCGAGAGTAGTATGATAGCCTTATCACAATTAGAAATTTGCAAATTTGGTAAAACTCGTAGAATATCAATGAGTCTGCCATAATTGAAATTAGGGACACATAGAGTAAAGATCTTTGTCCAAACTTCTCTTGAGTAGGCACAGTCAAAGAAAAGATGATCTCTAGTTTCGTCCTCTAGATTATATAGGATACAAGTCTTAGAGGAGTTTAAGAATTTCAGCCTATCTAAAGTACTCATTCTATCCCACATTGCTAGCCAGAGCAGAAAGCTTACATTAGGTCTAAGGACCTTATTCCATATTAATGCATCCCATCCTACTCGATTAGCAGTCCCCTCCCTCATCCTTCTGATTTCCTTAGTAGTAATCTTAGAGACAGGAATACCCTTCCATATATATATATCTCTCTTCCTAAGGCTTCTAAATTGAGGAAGGAGCAAAGGTCTGGTTTCTTCTGAAGAAAAGGACTAGTCCCCATTCCTGACTATTTCTTGGAGCTTAGTATCCTTAGGGAATTGGTTTAATAGGTATCTTTCCATCTAATTTTGTATCAAAGGTCCAGTCCCTACCCAATTGTCATACTAGAAGAAAATTCTTTCCTCTGCCCCAATCTGGCACGAAATGTACTGGTACATGTCTTCCCTTAATTTAAGGAGTTGGTTAAAGAACCAGGTGTAGCTGTTTTTAAGTTTTAGAGCCCAAAAACTCCCTCCTTTTGATAGAAAAGAGTGAATCCATTTTGGACCATATGGATTGATCTTCACTTAGAATTCTCCAAATCCTCTTGGATATAAGAAATCTGTTTTTACTGGCTATTGACTCCAGTCATAGCCCTCCTTCCTCTCTCGGTTGACAAATTTTCTTCCAACTAACTTTGGCCATTCCTTTCTCTCAATTCCCTTTTTCCCATAAAAATTGCTTCATCAATTTTTCTACTGTTTTAATCAGCCCTTTTGAGAGAAAAAGCTATGAGCACGAGTAGGTATTCATATCCATGATTACCGATTTCAGTAGCTAAATTTTCCCTCCATAGGATAGTGCTCTATTTGTCTATGTAGAGGAGAGTAGAGTATTTAATTTCCATCCTAGTAGCTTGAGATAAAGCATTTGAGAGATGGGAAGTGCTCTTGGAGAGAATAAGGAACCTCTTATGATGATTTACACACAGACCTAAGATCTCCTTAAAAAGCTCGAGAGTTCTCATCAAAATAGTGATTGAGTGAATATTTTCCTTACTTAGGAGAATAAGGAGAATAAGGTCATTAGAATAGGTGGCTTTAAGTTGCTTTTAAATATGATGGTCTGCATAAAAGTCTCTGAAGTCTATAAATATTAACTATTATGATCTGTATGCAACATCTTTATAAAAACAATTAGTCTTATTTTCATCAGGCACCTTAAAATTTTAAAGGCTTATGAGGCCTCAAATTTATGTTGCAAGAAGTAAACACACGTTTTGTTATATTTAAATCTTCATTAAAGATATTAAAACAATGTTTACCTCTGTTAGAAGCTAGACTTAAAGACCCACACAAATTATAATGTACTAGTGTCAGGACTTTCTTTGCTCCCTTTCCATTGCCTTGGGAAGCTATCTTAGTGTTATTTATGAACAACACAATCCTTTCCATTGAAAATATTTGCCCTGATATTTATTTCTAAACTTAGCTTTTGAGCCTATTACTCAATGATTCTGGTCGAATCCTTTCCATCTTTTTATATTGGTTTAGCCCTTATGTTCCTTGTTATTTTTCCTTTTACCTTTCCACCGGCCTTTACCATGCCCTTAAGATTTAATTGATGTTTGAAATGCTTGCCCTTGGTTATCCTATTTAATGATCTTCTTCTTATAAGTTTACAAAGAATTTTACACTTTACCATTATAAGATTCTTTAATGAAAAAATTAATATAATTGAACTTAAATGTCATTGATCGAAGTATCTTTTCCATGATTACCATGTCCTCCATTTGTTCAAAGTGAATATGCAATTTTTTTTCAATTTCTAAGGTCTTGAAAAAATAATTCATAGTTGACTCCCTTTTCTTCATTTGCAAAGTTCCAAACTTGGTACAAAGATGATACAATTGTTGCCACTTTGCTTTTGTATTCCTTTGATGTATCTCCTTTATGGAATCCCTTATTTTTTGCCTTGAGATCTTTCAGCCTATACCTTTCAAGCTCTACCTCTTATGTAGTTATTAGTACTGCTCCTTTGGTTAGTAATGCAAAATTATTTTCAACAAAATGCCAATACTCTTGGACTTTTAAAAAAATCTTTATTAACATATTCCAATGATCATACTAACTATCAAGGAAAGGAATAATAGGTTGCATAAAGCTTTCTTCAATAGCCACATGAAAGAAGATCTCATAAGTGCTTAGAAAGAAAATTACTTTTGAATTCAAAAAGTTAGAAGAATATATGAAAGGAAAAAAACTATGAAATGCATACTTTTATTAATATGAGATGTTGAATTTACACAAAGAGATTAATAATAAAATGCAATAAATTTTATTTTAGTTAAACTAAACAATCTGAACTAGTGATTTAAAAACCATACTAGATTAGCCAGTTCAACTGAAATAAATACTGTTAGACCCCGAATGTTTCATAGAAGCTAGAACTATTTGAAGGAGAAGTTTTGGTAAGTAGTCATAAGTAAAGAGCAAATGAATGAAAATTTGTGAACCAAGAAATGATAGGCAAGGGTAAAGTAGCGAATAAGAAATGTGAATATGTGCAAGTTTTGTTTTGGTGTTTCTGGTAGATAAAAGATTTTGAAGTTAGAAGAATTAAGGTAAAAATTAGAAGTAAAATGAAAGCCAAAAATGAAGTTGCATTTGTGTAGTAAGTTGATGAAAGAGATGTATTTATATGTGTATGTTCTGTTATTGGTATTCATGATTAATCATGGATTATAAATTTCATTATAGATGATATTGATTCGAAATGAAGTTTAGAATGAGGAGTAAATGAAGTAGAAAAGGTGATCTTAGTATGAATTGTGTTAAGAAAAGATTGTGAAACAAAATAGATGGTTGATCTGAAAAATGGTTATGGAGTATGCTTTAGTATTTTAGCCACAACTTTTTCTCTAGTTATCTAAACAAGATTATTGTTATTTGGATTAAACAAGAAACATATGGCTACATTTCTTGTGAAGACATTGAATTTAAATTCTGTCTTTAAGAATCTCAAAATTTGTCATGAATTTGAGAATTGGGTGCAGTACATTGGATGAGTGTAAATTCGTGTTCTGAATTCAAGGAAAATTCTGGATCGATCTAGGTTAGATTAGAGTAAGTGTGTCTTCTAGAAAGTTGTAGGTCGTTCTTTTAGCTTTCCAACAACATATAGTATGGAATTTTTGGACTTCTAGGCTGAAAGTTATGGTCCTTGTAAAGGAAGTTGTATCTTCTGCCTTTTTGCTTCTTCTGTACGTCATCTCCTTCTTTGTTTCCTTTGTGATAACGTTATCTTCTTCTGTGTTTTGCTTCATCTGTGTTTTGCTTCTTCTGCCTTTTCGCTTCTTCTGTGTTTTGCTTCTTCTGTCTTTTCGCTTCCTCTGCCTTTCGCTTCTTCTGCCTTTTGCTTCTTCTGTGTTTTGCTTCTTCTGCCCTTCGCTTCTTCTGTGTTTTGCTGACGTGTCTTCTTCTGTCTTTTGTTGACACGTCTTCTTCTATATTTTGCTCTTCTTCTGTGTTTTGCTAACACGTTTTCTTCTGTCTTTTGCTAACGTGTCTTCTTTTGTGTTTTGCTCCTTCTGCTTTTTGTTTCTTCTGTGTTTTGCTATCTTTTGCCTTTTTCTTCTTTTTTCTTTCGTTTCTTCTGTGTTTTGCTGCTTCTGCTTTTCGTTTCTTCTATGTTTTGATATCTTCTACCTTCTGCTTCTTCTGTCTTTCGTTTCTTCTGTATTTTGCTATCTTCTGCCTTTCGTTTCTTCTGTCTTTCGTTTCTTCTGTGTTTTGCTATCTTCTACCTTTCGCTTCTTCTGTCTTTCGTTTCTTCTATGTTTTACTATCTTCTGCCTTTCGCTTCTTCTGTCTTTCGTTTCTTCTGCGTTTTGGTATCTTCTGCCTTTCGCTTCTTCTGTCTTTCATTTCTTCTGTGTTTTGCTATCTTCTACCTTTTGCTTCTTCTGTCTTTCATTTCTTCTGCCTTTCGCTTCTTTTGTCTTTCGCTTCTTCTATCTTTTGTTTCTTCTATGTTTTGCTATCTTATGTCTTTCGCTTCTTCTGTCTTTCATTTCTTCTGTGTTTTGCTATCATCTGTCTTTTGCTTCTTTTGTCTTTCACTTCGTCTGTGTTTTGCTATCTTCTGTCTTTTTCCATTCTTCTGCTTTTTCCTATGGCTTCATCTAATTCTATTGTCTGGTCTATTTTGACCCTTCAAATGATAAAATCTGACCTCAAGGTCTTCTTCAAAGTTGTATATCTAAGGTTCACTTTGAAATCGTCCCAAGATAATCTTAATCCAAAATCTCTAGTGAAAGTTACGCCATTTGTCCCGAGACAAGTTTGATATGATTGAGGACCCAATCTTGTTTGATTCTTTC
>JANIJH010000006.1:66172959-66183470 GCA_024520975.1 Erythroxylum areolatum | reverse complement strand
TTTTTATTTATATTTATTTATATTATTTGAACCGATCAAATGAATTTTTTATTTATATTTATTTATATTATTTGGTATATTTTTTTAATATTACTAATATTATATATAATTAAATATAATTATTGCGTAATTATGACGTCACACTGATTTGACCGGTGGTTGAACCGGTCAAACCGGTGATCAGTAAAACCTCCAATTAAACGTCCGGCCTGGGTTTCAAAACCGGTTTCAAAACCTTGTGTACAATGCTTGTTATTAGGGAAAAAGTTGAAAAAAGACCTAAGAGTTTTTTCTAAATATTTAAATATTATCCAAATGTTTGATAAATATTTAAAAAGACCTTTAAGTTAACAGAAAATTAAATTCTCCATTAAATATTTCTTATATATAATTTTTATTTTTTCCTTTACGACTCTATTGCTACGTACTTAATTTATCTGAAATAGCGTGAGCTCCATAATTTCAAAAAACCCCAAACTAACTAACATCTTAACATTAATTTCCCAAATGTCCTAATTTGGTACTGAAAATCCCTAGTTTCTCTGCTCATTGCTTCTTTGTGTGTTGCTTCTATGTCGCATTGCCTCTCCTTTCTACGCATTGCTTCGATTCTTTTATGTCACATTGCTCCTCCTTTCTGTGCGTTGCTCCTCTGCTTCTATGTCACATTGCTTCTCTTGGTCTTGCTTCTTGTTTCTTGTGCACTTAAAAATCTCATATTAGTCCTACCACTTTGAGGAGGATTAGAAGTTACTGAAATATTCCACATAAATACTTATGTTTCTGTCAAATTTTGATAACTCTCATATTTGGACTAGTGAGGGTTCATGTTTCTATCCCCATTTGAGTACATTTCATTTCAATTTTCATGCTCCACAATTCTTATTTTATTTGAGCAAGTCTTCAATTCCTTATTGGAGTATACTCATACAATTCAATCAAATAGAAATTCCCCCATTCAAATACATTTCAATTCAACTTTCAAGTTATATTCTCAATCATATATAAACTAATTAGACATTAGAGAAGTAAAAAATTTAAACTCAAAATATGTTAAAATCATGTACTTCGGAAATCGTTTAATATAAGCATGCTTCTTACAATTCTTCATACTTAGATCTTTCCTTTCAATTGCATTCCTAATAATCATTGAAATTTCACAAAAATAACCAAAAAAAACTTGCTTCTATATTTGATTTTATTTATCTTCTTTCATTTCTATTTATAACTGATTCTTTTTTCATTTCTTAAATAGAGCATTATGGCTTGGATAGAGCATTTCTTCTTATATAATGCAAGCATGTTCTACAATTAATCATGTAATGCTGACAAATGTAATGCAAACAGGTTCTAATATATATAGTTTATTTAACTTCCACAGTTTCACAAATAAAATTTGAAAACTCTAACAGTTCGAACTATAATACTAGGTCGAAATTGATTTGCTATTGTGGCCTAAAAGCTTCTTTAAAGACTTTATATAGTGTAATAATCCTAGGAGAAGATTTTTAGGATGTCCTAATTTCCCAGTTGGTAACTGTAAGCTTTTCCACAAGTAATTTCCTGATAGATCTATATATGTTCTTTAGAAGTTAAGGAAAGAAATAATTGTACTTAAGAAGGAGGCTGAACTAAGGGGAAGTTTAGAAGAAACGAAGATACTTGATGAGCAAATGAAAATTATAGAGCAATACATTGAAATGTTGATGAAAGAGAAGAAATAGTTGGGGTTGATGATATTAACATAACTGTAGCTTTATTTTAATTTGATTTCATTATTCATCTTTGTATATGGTTACAAAATAGGTTTAGTTAAATATTCATATGTATGGATGTCAACGTATGAAATTTTAAATTTGATCCTATTGAATTCTTTTTCTTTTTCATTTTTATTGTGATTGCTTTTCAGGTTTGTCCTATTTTTCAAAATTTTTTATTTTCCAAATATAAGATGCTATATTATAAAACAAGAAAGGGAATATTTACACTTATATAGGAAAGCACCAGAAAAGGCTTGAAATAATTTATACTTTCAAAGTACCTCAACTAATGTAACATGAGATTACTAAGAGAGCTTTTAAGTGATGCAACTTATGCTCATGCTCAACCTATGGCTTTAGATGCTAGAATTTTAATCTCAACTTGTATATCATTTATACAACTAGCACCATCTCTATCAAAGGAAAGCAATGATACAAAAGTAAGAGAAATTAGAAGTGATTGCTATTTATAGTAGTTCCAAGCTCATAAAATGTAGCAATTCCAATACCAACTAGGAGATGAAACATTTTGTAAGTAAATACAGTTGTTAATATATGATGTTTACAAAATAAACTTAACACAAAGTAAAGTCCATGGTTAAACTTGTTTAACTGTTTAGAAGGTCAATGTCTTTGCTACTGCTCTCAATTATTGCTCTCATTTTAGCTGTAGTTTATAATTGTCTTAATGTGATGCTATATTTACCTTTGAGTCTAAAATCTCTAGGTTTAAAAGACAATTCGAAAGTTGTAGTTTCATCATATCCAAAATTTTTCAAAGTCAATTTTGCAGGAGTAGCAACCCATGAATCAAATTGTAAAATTTATGTTGACATGGACAAGTTGACCATTTTAGTAGTGACAACGAATTTAAGGAATTAAACTTAAATTTATGCTTTGTTGACTAGATATATATTCCTAAGTAATTGATGTACTATTGTCAATACGAGTTTGTTGAAACTAAAATTTGTCTAATAATTAGTATAGGTCATAAAATCATATTTATTTAATTAATTACTACAACTCATCCGAGTTTACATAAGAATGTGTCTCTATTTATTTGGTGTTGCTAATTCTTCTCCAAAAGTTTGCCTTTCTCTAGAAGTTTTTGAGACCTACAACATAATATACATAATGCTACTATCAGAAACTAAATAAACATTGATAGATTGTTTATTTGGTGTTGTTATATAATAGTTTTTGCTATTATGCCCATAAATTCTACATTTCCTACATTTTTGCGTTAACCCATTTGTGACATTCTGTTTGCACTAAGCACTTTTGTTGGCTCATTCTTATCTCTCCTTCTTACCTTTTTTGGTCTTCTTGGCATTATTAGTTGGTGGATGAATATGTTATAATCATTTTCTAGCCAGAAGCTTATCCTCCTAATAGGTTGCAACATCTTATCATTCACCTTTAGAAAGATGTTCTTCTTGTAACATTCATTGACAAATGCCTCAAGAATTTTTTATGGAGTGATTGATTGCACTAATAACATGTTTACATGGATAACCATATAGGTCCCATGTCCTATAACTACAATAGTTTTCTCTTCCTAACTTGACAATATGCTTCCTATCTCCTTTGCTTACCTCATAGGCTCCATCCCCATTCCATACAATCCTTCATTATATTGCCTCCTTATTTTTTAAAAAATCTTATTGACAACTGTTGGTGCATTACTAGACTTCCATCTGCACAAATATTTCCTCCTTTTAATATATTTATTCATAATCATTTTCTTGATAGTCTCTAACATACTAATAATTGGTCTGTCTCTTGCTAGTAGTATCCATCTATTAAAAGTCTCGCTCATGTTATTATTAACAATTGGATATTTTGAATTGAATGATTGATATAACCTAGCCCAAGTCTCTTTTAGATATTTAAGCAATGTAGTAGTACATCCATGTCTAATTTTATCTAGCCTCTTAAGTTGCTCATTCAAATCCTTAAAATATGTTCACCATACATATGCCTAAAATTGTCTCTTTAAGTCTTTTCCACTCCATTGTGCATGCCAATTATCATAAATATGTTTGGCACATATTTTATGGCATGCATTAGATAGTGTGGTCTCAACAACTCTTACAAGCCTTGTATACACAAATAAATCAAAAGATGCATGGATATTAGATTAATGAGATTCATATAAAACGAAAATACTTTAATCAGATAATAAACCCAAAATGCATGTACCTTTTGCATATAAGATATTACGGTGACTCCATCTCCATGATCTAAATCCAAACAAGCTCTTATAAAAGATATAAATTAACTCCAAGAATTAGTATTTTCCACTTTAACAATAGCCTCTGTTATAGGATACATACCTCCGTCCTCATCCCTTTAAATTGCATAGATTAGTTTCCCTTAGAATTTAATCTTCAAGAAGCAACCATCGATCCTTAATATAGGCCTCAAATGTTTCTAACTAGATTTCATTGCTGCAAAATAAATAAATTTCCTTTTAAATCGTAATAATGAGGTCTTTTGATTCCTCGACAATTGTATTTCTATTGTTGATCGAAGATTGTTAAGTTTCAACTCATTATAGTTGGAAGAATATCTTAGAGCAAACTAAGAAAAGAACATTATACGCTTCATTATCTTACTCATTATTCAAAGCTTGCATCTGCAATGACTACCTAAATTTAGAGACATTATCATTAAGGGGCCATTTGAGGAAAGCATCGAATATGGGGCAATGAAGATGGTTGGAATTACTCAAACTTTATGACTATACTATTAAATATCATTTGAGGAAAGCTATTGTAGTAGTAAATATTTGGAGGTTTATTTAAAAATCTTCTTATTATTAATAACACCACATAATTTATATAATTGCTCAATACTTGATTTGATTATAGTTGTGAAGTTCATTTAAAAATCTTCCTACTATTTGACATATATGTAGACAACACAAGTTGGGAGCAAAAACAAACAATCGACAACACTCCAAAAGTTGGGACCACTAACAAGTTGAGACCATAAATTACCTGTAAAATTTGTAGTCACTAGTTACTAAGGAGATAAGAGAGTAGACAATGAAAACCTTACCATACGAAGCCACAACAAACAATGTGAGACAAAACAAACAACATGAACCTAAGACACACCTCACAATGTAATCATATAGAGAAGCAATGTGACACAAAAACAAGCAACACATAAAGAAGCAGTGCACAAAGTAGTTGAGAAGCAACATGTAGAAAGGAGAAGCAACGCGACACAAAAGCAATGCACAGAGAAGCTACGCGTAACAAACTAAGGATTTTAAATTCCAAATTATGGAATTTTAGAAATTAGGTTTAAGATGCTAGTTAATTTGGGGGTTTGTGAAATTATAAACCCCATGCCACGTTAGGTAAATTATATATGTGGCAATGAGTTCCTAAACTAAAAAAAAAATTCATATAGGAAATATTTATTGGAGGGGTTAATTTTGTATTAACATAAAGGTGTTTTTAAATGCTTATCAAACATTTAGGTTGTATTTGAGCATTTAAAATGTTTGAGTCTTACTTAAAATTTAAGCAAAACCTTTGAGTATTTTTTGATCCTTGTCTTATTATTTCAATTTGTCAAAATTATTTTTTCTTATTTTTGAATTTTTTTTTAAAAATTCATTATGATATTAAAAATAACAATTTTGTTAAAATTTTGATCAAATTATTTTGATATAAATCCTTATTAACAAGAAGTCGCAACAATCGTATAAAATTCACTATTCATATAACAGTTTTTTAGTTAAAATATTTTGATATATATTTACTAGGATATTATTTTTTAAAAAACAATGCAATTTAAAATAATAAAAATATTTTTTTAATGAGATAATTAACAACTTAATTTTAAATTCTTATGTGACTCAAATTCATCGATACTATTTTCATTTTTCGAAATGAATAAATATATTAGTGTCACAAAAAGCTGAATAATAGTGTTTTCAATGTGTATAAGAGCATCGAATAAGGACAAATATCAAGTAATACAAGAAATCCAAAGTCTACTTTATGAAAAGGACTCTAATAATCTTATGTAGAACAAGAAAGTGTTCATTTATTCTCCAATTGATAAGTTGTTGTTTGCTAAATGAGTGTCTCTCCTTGTATATAAAGATGTGTGTTCTGATTCTACCATGTGTAGCTTGTAAAAGGCTTTCTTCAAAAATGGCATTATCATTGAAGATCCTTTAGTTTCTTTCATCATATAAAACATATTCTAAGTAACTAAAAGCTAATATGAAGATCCAAAGATCCCATTCAAACTTCATCTTGGTGTTCATATTCCATTTAATAATGATATCCCAAAGAATTAGGGGATTACTGACATTGCAAAGTTAAAGAATTGCATACTTGAGGTTCCTACTATAATGACATTGAAAGAATAGATGTCCTAAATTTTCAAGAGAAGATTTATGAAGTATATACCAGTTTGGCAATTGAGAGGTTTTTTACTCTGTTAAAAGTTAGAAGCATGTTTTTAATAACTTGCCATAGTATGACTGAAGATCTAGGTGAGTGATGAATAATCCACACTATTTTGTGCCAACGTGAAACACAAGGAGGGTTGCTAAAGACAGAACAACAAGATTTGTTTGTGTAGATACCATAGAGAGTGAGTTCCCAATTAATGATGTCTTCAACTAACTTGTCTAAAGTGTAGTTAAGGATGAATGAAGAAATGTCTAAAGTAGGATTAAGTCTGTCAAGGTTGTTGGATGACATTCCTCCTACTACCAAGGCATTGGTAGGGATAAAAGCCTTTAGGGAAGTGGCGTAAATTACATAATTTAGGAGTCCAAAAGGGGTCCAATTGTCATATTAGAATGGGGTCCTCTTATCATTTCCGACATTTGATCTACATGAGTCTTTGATGCTCCATCTTAGCTTAAACATATGACTTATGAGGGAAGGGGTAGTTATTAGAATCCTAGCGACCCAAATGTTTTGATTATTGATGTAGTATGTACGCACCCATTTAACCCACAATGTTTGTTTATCTTTGATGAGTCTCCATAGATTTTTGACTAAGATAATAGAATCGAGGTTTTTGATAAGTAAAATACCAAGACCTCCATGTTTTCTAGGCAAGCAAGACAACCTTATTCTATTGCTTCTAGTTTTACTACTACTAGTTAAGTATAAGAAGTTTCAAAAACATCTTTTCTATAGTCTTGATCGTAGCCTGAGGGAAGACAATATGAGAGGCCTATGATGTACTTAGAGAAGAGAGTATAGATCTTATCAATTGACATCTGCTAGCTAGGGAAAGTGATTTGAGGGACCAACTTTTAATCTTGCTTTTGATTTTTTAAATAAGAGGCTTAGAGTCTAATAGTATAAGACAAGTAGGTGCTTTAGCTTGAAGTTAGTAGTTAGTGATAGTATAGCAGCATATTGGATTGGATTTGTTGAAGTAAACATACTAGACTAATCCTTATTGATAATAAGGATCGACATGTTATAGAAGACTTTGCAAATGAATGTTATAGAGGGGATGTCAGCTTTTGAGAAGACAAGTATATCATCAGCAAAGCTCAGATTAACTATGCCAAGCTTCTTGCATTTAGAATGAAATTTGTATATTCCTTTTCTGGTGGCATTCCTTTTAAGTAGTCTACACAAAAGTTTAAAGACTAGAGAGAATAAGTATGGGGAGATAGGGTTACCTTGTCTGAAACCTCTAACAATATTGATATGTTTAACAGGTTCACCATTAACTAGAATTTTGAATGAAATAGTTGAGAGCATTGGTGAATCCATTTAGTGAAAATATTAGGGAAACTAAAGGCTTTAAGAACATTAGGGATGAAGTACTCATCCACTTTGTCATAAGCTTTTTCAAAATCCATTTTGAGTGCACAATTTTTCCTACTATTCTTTCTAGTGCAGTGTTGGAATAGTTCATGAGCTAATGCAATGTTATCTCTAATTTGTCTTTTAGGAATGTAAGCAAATTGAGCTGAGTTAATAAGTCCAGGAAGTATAGGCTGCAATTTTAAAACAAACTCTTTAGGAATGGTTTTTTAAATAGAGTTGCACTAGGAGATGGCTTTGTAGTCTTTTAAAGACTTATGTTGTTTATGCTCTTTCCCTTTAGGAACTAAAGCAATGAAAGTATTATTTATGGCCTTGAGAAGCTTGTCAATGTTAAAGAATTCCAAGACTGCCTTAAAAACCATATTGCCTACAATGGACTAGTTTTCTATGAAGAATTATATGTTTGAAGCCATCTGACCCTTGAGCTTTGTGAGGAGCTAGAGATCTCAAGGCATTTTCAATTTTAGATATAGTAATAAGAAATGCCAAAGCTTCCACCTCTTAAGTAGATACCTTTTGTTGGACTATTTCATCAATAAATGCTACATAGGAGCATGTAGAAGAAGGAGATCTAAATATTGATTGAAAATAACAGGTAGCTTTATGCATAAATTAACTTTGAGTTTGAAGCAAAGATTCATTACATTCAAGTGTAACAATTTTGTTTGAGGCTTTCCTTGCAGTAAGAGATCTATGGAAGAAACTTGTATTTTTCTCTCCATCTTATAGCTACTTAATCCTAAATCTTTGTTTCAATAGAGAGTATTCGAAATTAACTATCTTTGGGTAATTGTTCGATATAATATTTTCCGCCTCTTGGAGTCTTGGACAAGAGGGGATGATGTATAAGTTCTTTTAAGCTATATTGAGAGCAACTAGGTAGTGTTTAACAAATGATGAACATACCCCACATTTTCCTTGCGAAAGGATTTAAATTCATCTCATATGCATTTGATTTTGATAAACTATTAAAATTGCTTGGATCTATAGAAATGAGAAGTATAACCTCTTCTAATAGCATCCTAAAAACTAGATATGGAAGTTAGGAAGTTATTGAATCGAAAAGGATACTTGAGAGGAGTATGATTTGGTTTAAATTTGACAACCATTAGAGAGTGATCAGAAATGCTAGTGTTGGGAAAAAAAGACACCAGTATTGGGAAAATGTTGTAGTCAAAGCAAAATTATGCTTATTGCTTCAAGTGAAAACATTCAGTAAATCAAAAACTTGAAGATCAACCAAGTAATTTTTAAGATCATAACAAGTAGGTCCATTGGAATAGCTTCATCTTGATGAATGATGACATTGAAATCACCAACCAAGAGCTAAAGGGAGTTGATACCAGGTTCTAACTCTTTAAGCTTATTCCTTAAGGAAAGTATTAGAAAGCCATGAGTAAGAGCATGCATGATAGAAGTGTCCAAAACCTTGTATAGATGTTTAGAAAATACTTGTAAGTGGATCAATTGGTCAGTATTGGTGGAACCAACTATGACATATTGTCACTATTATAGATTACTAAAATCCTTCCATTGGGGTGATGATCCTGATTAGAGATGGACCTCTAACTATTAGGCAAAAAAGACAGGAGGCTACTAATGTTCTTTTTAATTTTGGTTTTTAAAATATCCATCAAGCAAGGCTTCTTTTCAATAATAAATTCTTTGATCACTTGCTTTTTTGTAAGAGAATTCATACCTTTAATGTTTTATGAAGAAATAGACAATAAGAAGTAGTAGAAGGCATATTCTTCTTTCTACCAGATCTTCTTTTTGATATAGTTTTAAAATTAGCTTTAATACTTGGTGCTTGAGTTGTGATTACCAATTCAAGTGTAAGGACTTCAATGGCTCTTTCCTTTATAGTGAGAGTCCTCACTGATGCCTTCAACAGGGATTTGAACATAAGCGTCACCTATTAACTCCTCAAAGCTGCTTGTTTTGAACAATTTGCCAATTGATCGCCAAGTTTTTATTGGTTTAGTAGAGGTGGTTTCCATGCATATGTGATCTCCACTGTGTCTTTAATAAGCTCAAGATTGACATCAAACTTCATGATTTAAATCTCCTTAGGTAGCTCAGTATAAGCATTAACAATTACACATATTCTAACAAAATTGACCCTTTTTATTTTTGCAGTAGCCTGATTAAAACATAAAGGTCTGCCAATTGAGCTAAACAGATGGCTCAATCCTTCAGTGATCTAGTACTCAAGATGTATATAATGTATACAAAGCCACAGAGGTATGCTAGTCTGCCTGATCTCTTAGAATTTAACACCACCTCTCTAGGCTTGAATAAGGGAAGTTTTATTATAAATGTGCTAAGGACCAAAGTTTATTATTGCATCCACTACATTAGGAGAGTTAAATTTAAAGAATAATATGTCTTGGTTGTTGATCATGACATCAAGGAGGCCAAATTACTTCTAGTTGCTAGTTACCTAAGTTTTCATTATAGGAAAAGGAACTCTTTTAGTTAGAAAGAAACCAACCATAGTGGATTTTCATTTTTGAGCTCCAACATGAAGAATGGAGATAAAGGATGACACTATTAGGTGATCAGAAGTAATACTGAGCGGAAAGCATGAAAGCTTAGCTTCGGGATTCATATTCTCAACAACTTGAACCCACAAAAGTTTGTTATGAAAAGATACAGAAGAATTATTGGATGGATCGAAATTAGTTGAAGTTGGAAGGTGATTACGAGGAGGTGGAAGAGTAAGGGAAGGCAATGAAGTAGATTTTGTTATAGTAGGTGAAGGAGGAGTTAGAGGAGGTCGAATTTTTTTTAGTAGCAGGAAGAGTTTATGTAGCATCCCACTCCCGCAAGACCCAAACCCGATATCGATGGTGATATCCGAGCCCGTGCCTCACGAGGGTGGTACGCTAGAGCAGTCAAAACAGTTCAAATACTCGGTAAT
>JANIJH010000006.1:66125877-66139920 GCA_024520975.1 Erythroxylum areolatum | reverse complement strand
ACCGTGCGTTTGGCAGTGGAGAGGAAACCGCAGACGAAGATGCAGACTGGAAGGAAGGGAAGACGAAGACGAAGGAGCGTTTTAGGTTTCAGCCGTTCATAAATCGGGGCAGTTCCGTCATTTCCAATTTCTGTCCGTTGGACATAAATTTCTGTACCACAGGTTTGGATTGGACAAGATTTTTATGTCCATGTCTAGGTTGGACAGGACAAAAATCAAGCACAGACATTAACCAAACATGATGATGGACAGGACTTTAGCGTCCTTGTCCAATGTCCGCAGAGGTATGGACACTAACCAAACGTAGGGTTATACTTACGTTGGGAGAGACACACCTCTCCAATTTGCCATTGTCAACGTCTTTTATGCTTTTCATTAGTGACAGCACGGCCAGATCCTATTTTCTCTTCTTATTTTTTCTTGTCTTCATTGTTAATTACTATTCCATTGAGTTTCTACCAGAAAACTAGTTGAGATGGAGCTGAACAACAAAATGATTCAGTTTAAAAAGGTTAGTGAAGTCTTCTTTGCTACTATGGAGGGGAAGTAAAACAAGTTTGATCTTCTTCGGTATGTTTCCATTGTGTGATTACTGAAAAACTGGACATTATAATTGTCATTGCTGGTACCAATATTTCCTTGCATAAGGATCCATCCCAACTTATATTAGCTAATATTCACTTCTGTAGGGTTTTTGTTCAAGGAAATATTTATTACTTAAATGCTTCATAGACCACTATACCCTTTCCTTCTGGATTTTCATTTTTAAAGTCATTAGCCTAATGTTGGCATAAAATTCAAGCTCATGGAAGATTGCAAGGTTAAGGTTATTTTTCAAATAAATAAAAAAAGAAAAAGATTAAGGTTCTAAATGTGAAGTTATGTCCTGACTAATATTATGAATACCGTACCGGATTTAGTATCGGATTGAATTCTGGTACGATATTATACCGGTACTTATTAATATCGGGTATCATTTTGGGTAATTTTTTAAATTTATAAAATAGTCCTTAAATTTTTTAAAAATTATAAAATAGTTCATTATCGTATTGTGTAGTTGTAGTTTATTTAATTTAGCTTTTTTATATCTTATCAATTTTAGTTTATATATATCTTTATTATATTCTAATTATTTCTATATATACTAATTATCTATATATAATATATATCTATATATAATAATTATCTAAATATAATAATTTATTGTAAAATAATAAAAATAATTCAAATTTTTATATTTTATCAAAATTTTGAATAATTTTTTTAGAATGGTTATTTTTTTACATTCCATTTCATTTTATATTTAATTAGACATAATCACAATTTTAATTTAATATATTAAATTAATTTAATAATTATTAATAAATATAATTATATTTAAAATATATAAATTTCTAATAAATTTTGATTTAATAATAAAAAATATATATAATAAATATTAGTTTATAAATAATAATTTTTAAATTATTTATTTTAAAAAATAAAATATTTTTATTAATACTTTTATTAATAAATATTATATAAAATATTAAAATAAATTGAAATAAAAATAATTTATTAGTAATAATTTATTAATAATTAAAATAAAAATATTTTATTTTTAAGTTTTATTTAATTTATAATTGTTATTAATAATAAAATATTTATTATTATTTTAAAAGTTTGAAAAAAATGAAAAAAGGAAGGGGGGAGATTTTGAAAATTTTGTAAAAAATTTTTCAAAATTTTTAAAGTCGAAATAAGTCAGTATCGACCAATATTTAAAACTGGTACTCAAATTTTTAAAACCTATACAAAAATTTAAAATTTTGTGCTAGTTTTAAACCGATGCGGTATATACTCACCAGTACAAATCGGAATTCAAAACAATGGTGCTGCCCTTTTTAAGTTTCGGGTTAATGTCAGGGAGTTCAACGAACCAAAAGTTTGCCGAAATGATGCAAATGCAACCCTGCAAATGGGAAAGCTGTTAGTTATATGCTCAACCGTGTAGCTGCCAGTCCAGCCTAACATTATACTTTGAAGTTGTGTGAGGCCGATTAGACTCTCCGCTATCAATTCCGTGGAGCACCTTCAGACATTTAATTCTGAGCAACTGTTGATAGCTATTCATCATAAAATTCGGCCTCCAAATTAGCTGGAGTGAAAGGACTGTAGTTGGGACCACTGCAGGTTATAAACCGGAGGTAACTAATACTAGTTCATCGAAGAACTAACCTAGGATAGAGATTCATAGCATTGAAAAACATAAGATCTGCTGGTAATAGCATTCTTTACAGATTATAAGCAGGCAATCACACTCAATTCCTTGCTTATGATCAATGGCTTTCTGAGAATCACACAGTCAATAGAATACGGTACGGTCATGCCAGAGTAAAAAACTTATAACTTGACAATGAGGCTTGCAGAATCGAACTGGGAGCATCCATGTCAATAAGGACTGGCTGAACCTTTATTTTCTTAGCAGGATCACCATTGAATAACGACTTTCGCTGCTTAATACAAAGATAAAATAGCACTTTGATAAATACATAACTTATAAATGTAATACTATAGAATTACTGCCAAACCAAAATAAATATCCAACTAAAGCAAACACTCACCTACCTTAAATTATGTTCTATAATACATCTTAGTCATTTTGACGTGTAAATATTACGAGACTGTGATCCCGTCTTTGTTTATGCTATCAGATTGTGCATCAAGAAGGTTCTCCAGCGACCTGCCTTTTCTGCTCCTCACTCTGCCCGCTTCTTTCAGTAAGTCAACCAACCTTCTCTTTTCATCATCCACATCTGGATTTGCAGTCCCAAGCTTTTCCTCCCTAACCCCAACAACAAACTCCAAGATTTCAATTGAATCATCTAATCTGTGCCAAAGTAGCACAACATTAGTACCTCAACATGAAGCCTGCAATGCATTTAAACATTGAGAGAAGGAAAAGGACTTGCTTGCAACAGAGGACAAGCACTGTTACTTGGCTACAAAAGTTAGCATCAGGGAAAGAGAAGGATTCAAATTCATACATTTGAGTACTTAACATAGGTTACTGAAACGTTAGCACAAACAATTTGTAATATGATGTTTTATGAAAAATGACGTCAAACTGTTATAAGGAGAATGTCATAAAGAGGTTACAAGAATGGAGAGAGTTCAATTTAAGGAGAATTTCATGAAAAAGTTACAAGAATGAAGAGAGTTCACACCTTCCCATTGCATCATATGTAGCCGCAAGATTGCTATAAACCCCAAGAGTATCAGGGTGATAAGGTCCACACTGTTGCTCTAAAATGCTTTTTGCTTCTTCAAATAATTGTGCAGCCTCATTTATAGCATAACGCTGGACACAAGTGAGGCCCATTTGATTAAGTGCAATGCCAAAGAAAGAAGATTTCTTCTCTCCATTTGCACGGAGCTTTGAAATTGCACGATCAAAAGAGTTGTAAGATTCAGAATAGTTCCCCAGCATGTAGTGGATAACCCCCATTTGGGCTTCAATTCCAGCAATTGTACTTTGCTGACCAGGTGCATCACTGTATATGTTTAGTGCCTTCTGTAGCAACTTGATTGCCTGCTCAAGCTCATTCATTGATTCATAGATAGCAGAAACATCAGTGAAACCACTCGCTACTTCCTCTGGAGGAATACCAGAAATTGGCTTTTCATAAATCCGAAGAGCATTTTCACAATATGACTTAGATTCTCTTAATTTTCCAGTTCTGTTATACAAATCTGCCAGACGAATGTATACAGAAGCAATAGCTGGATGATTCTCTCCTTTAGTGGTTTTAAAGGCAGTAAGAGCTTTTTGATAAGCAAAAACAGCCTCATCATACCTAGACAAGGATAAGTATGAGTCTCCAATGCTACAATCAACAGAGCCTACCTCAGCCTCCTGGCCATTTGCCACCATAGCCATGCTTGCCAAAACAAGATGCTCCAGAGCACCTTCATGATCTCCTTTTGTTTCACATATAAGACCCATGAGCCTCCGATCTGCTGCCTCTTCAAGGGAAGCAGGTGATCCATTCTCTTTATGAATGTCTAGAGCCATCTGGCAAAGCCTCTTAGCTTCATCTAACTGCAAAGCTTGAACATGGGCTTCGGCCAAGTACCTACAAGTCTCTCCTACCCTATGGTCCATGTTTCCAAGAGCTTGTTTCTGGATTTCCAATCCTGTAGTGTAACAATTTACTGAACTCTCCAACTGGCCGAGCATAGCATGAGTATCACCAAGTTGCATGTAACCAGCAAATTTGGCAAGGGAGTGTTCTTGACCTTCCTCAATGGCTGGAATCTCAATTGACTGCTGTAGGATTGGAATTGCCTCTGTATATTGGCCTATGCTGCAGTAAATTGCTGCAATAACATGTAATGACATAGCCAACTCTAAACTTGGTTTCCCATTAGCACATATTTCAAATGATTTGGATGCTCGAATGGCTAGTTCAAGTGCTTTTTGCAGATTATCTCCCGAAGAAATCAAATCTCTTGCTTGTTTTAACAAATATCGCCCAAGATCGGGATTGTTTAACTCAGATTCAGATGAATCTTCTGTTCCATTCATTAACTTCAAAGGAGAATTTCTCTGCTTCTTAATTGATGTCACTCCACCATTTGCCTTTTTCACCTTCTTACCATTCTGTTTATCAGTAGGAGGTTTCCTTGGTGGACTGTTGCCCTTTGGAATCAATTTGGATGATGCTTCAGAGTCCATTTGCAAATGACTAGCTTTCTTTGAGGAGATCGAAGAAACAGATTTGGTGCTTGCAGATGGGACCTTGTCCAATTTCCCTGACATCTTTCCCCTGGATGAACTTTCCTTCTTGGAAGAGGCATAGCTCTGAGTATCATCCTCTGGCTTGTTCACCTCTTCCTCTTCTTCTTCTTCCATTATCTCAACCTCTCTCATCTCTCCTGCCACAAGATGGCGCAGTTCTGAGTCAATTCTAGACTCTTCACCATCAGATCGAAAGCTATGTCGTGAGGGTGATTGATCAGAACTCTGCATATCACAAACGTTCTCATAAAGCTGCTCTATAGAGGGACATATTACTCCATCGTCAACATGCTCATTAACAGCCACCCCATCAACGGGAACATTATGGCTACCACTGCAAGGACTTTGCGCACTCAATGTACTCTTAGGAGACCTATTTGAAACCGAATTTTCCTTAACAGGCACAGAATTTCCGTTCGTTTCTTCTATTGCAACTTCCTCATTCATTCCATCAACGACAATTCCAGGCATCTTTATGTACCCAATAATCCAACACTGCAAACTTCAGAAAAAATTTCTGCAGTCAAAGAAATTTTCTGTCAGCCAATTGCCACAGCAGATCCAACCAAGACAAGTTTATTAAAGTACGTAAATCATTCACAAATGAATAAAAAGGAAAGACGTGCTTGACAAAAGTCAATCAAAGCAGAATAAACAGCTACTTAAAATCACAAGTTCAATCCTTTAACCTTAAAGCTTATGATCCAATGAAACTAACTTTCCATGTTTTTGGGAAACAAATGTCACGTAAAAAGTCCACCCTTTCTTAATCATATGCTTTAAAAAAATAATCCATAAACAGCACATCAAGTAACGACCTTAAGAATACCATAAACCAATGTAGGCGATAAGGAAACAAACCCAAAATCAAAATAGCAGCCAACAGAAGAAGTCGAATATAAAAAGGGACAAAATTTATTATCTTCGAACTGAGCGTCAAACTGATCCGATAACAGAAAACTTGGGGCAACATAAAAAAGAAGAGAGCAAAAATAAAACTACAGAACGAAAAATGAATTCAGCACCTTACAATCCTTCCATGGAAGAAGATTCTCCGGCGATATGCTATCTGGGTTTTAGGCGAAAGACAAAAAGTTGAGATATTTCTTTGTCCAAATATAGGCAGGGGAAAGACTTCACCTTTGGTTTGTGTGTATATTATAAGCTAGAAGATAGAGAATAAGAAAAAAACAAGTGGGTTTCTTGGAAAGAATGAAGGGCAACGATGGAAATAGAAAGAGTTAGTATCCATTAAAATGGGAATTTAATAAGGCGAAAAAATAGCAAAGAAAATAACTTTTTAGCAGAGTTGGAATGTCAGAGATGAAAGACAGTACTTTCACTCGCAGCGCGGGAGGCCTGCAACTACCGATCTGTTATCAGTCTGTTTCTTCCATTAACATTGGGTGTCGCCACGTGGCGAAATGGGTCCTTTTCTCCGAACCCAAAAGACAGCTTTGACCTCGTTCGGTCATTTGATCGACGGATGTGCCCTGTGGTTTATTTTTGACCCTTAGGCCTGAGCCTGTGGTATGCGATTTTGGGTGGAACGTATAGATCATTTGCAGACACAAAGTCACATTCACGATACAAACTTACCCTCTTTTCATGCTTGAGATCTAAGTTGGTAAAGGTGTGTAAACCACATTATCATGTCCCCGTGTGTGTTTTAAATCCTAAAGTCAGCAACCAGATTGTCATTTCAACTGTTATAAATAAACAAAATGATGCTTTTCCTTATCTTTTTCCCAATTCATGCGATGTTTGAGCGGACAATCTTCTGCTTTAAACATATGGAATAAGCGGCAAAAGAAGAAAGTTAAAGCTGGCAGCAAAGTAAGATCTTGGTATTTATCCAAGTCTGTCGGTGGATGAAACTGAGTGATGTAGACAGTATGTTTAGAGTATATATAATATAATATATTTGCCTTTCAAGTTTATTAAGGGTCCATGGTTTTGATGCAACATTTGTTAATTCATCGTATTCCATAAATGATCAAGTTAAGAGGTAAATGCATGCTTAAAAACTTCTTTTATCATCTTGAGTAGTGACTGCCTGTGTATAAAATGATCCCAAAGAGGTTGGTAGGAGAAGTTTCTACAGACATTACTTATCTCAGCAATCGTCTAATCAGTACTAACTCGTAGCTTTCTGAATATGATACATACCAGCTTGCAAAACATCCGTCTTTTATGATGGCGCATTTATTGAATGCACCAATAGCACATGAAGCTGTAAATAGCTTAACTTGAGAATGATATCCTTTATGGAAGTATTGATTGGTTGACCAAATACCTTGGAAATGTTCCAGGGATAACTTACCGAGCAAATAAATGACAAACCTTATTTAATGATTTGTGCAACAATAGTAGATTGATAGAGAATAGTTGGAGAAGAGGCTTAGTGGTTGATGGGTGATACGGCCAGCTTTGATGTGCTACAAGCAAGACGTGGTATGAAGTAAAGGCACTAAACTTTCCAATATAAAAATACGGTGAGCAACTTAGAGATGTCGATGATCAAGCCTGGATTGACGAGGCATCCAGTGAGAGTAGAGAAGCACTCTGTGTGGTTTTAGTTTTAGAAAGAGATATTACATGTTATGTGTTTGGTAAGTCGTACTGTTGTGCACTGCAAGTGGGTCTTCGGTATTAAATTAAATTATTGGGACCATTAGGCCTTCCTAACTTCTTCAATGTTTAATGATGGTCCAAAATAAAAGAAGGATAAATGAACAATAAGAGGCTCACTTCGTAGTATTCACAAACCAGTAAGTTGGTTAAGATACATTTGAGTTGACCGCTTAAAAAATCTGACAGCTGTGGGATTTGAACCCACGCCCTTTCGGACCAGAGCCTAAATCTGGCGCCTTAGACCACTCGGCCAAACTGTCTTCTTATGATGTTGCCGCAGTAAATTTACTATAACAAAACGAAACTGTGTTTATTTGTTTTATCTATATATTATATAAAAATTAAAAAGCATGTTAAAAGGCTACATTTGTATGGAAATTCATTTTTATCTATAAAATTGAAATTATTCGTTTTGTGCAATTAATTTTCAATTTAGATACGGGTAATATATTCCTTACCTCCTTATTTTTGTTTTTCTAAATATCATCTATATTCTTATAACATATATTTAAATAATGTTATGTTGAAAATTAAAAAAATGATAAGAATAAAAAAGTATTTAAAGATTCACAGCAACAAGAACTTAAGGATAAAAAATATGTGAAAAGAATAAATAATCACAAATTATTAACTTTGAAGCAAACACTAGATATGTATTAGGATAGGCATTCGAAATTAAGGAAGATGGTTCCTTTGCCTAAACACATTTACTTTCAACTTCAACCTATTTAAAATATTAGAAAAATAAATCAGGAACTCTTACATACTTCCTATATTCTCATTGCCATATAAAAACTGAGGTTAAAAGAAGTGGCATTACACAAGGAGAATGTGGTACATAAGCATCTAATTACCAATAATAAGAGAAGCATGAATACAAAGAGACACATGCGAGGAGCGCATCAAGACGACATGCTATTACTGCCATCAATGCATCTTGCAAAACAGCTATGGGTCGGTGGCGGTGGGACAGATGAGAAGAATTCTGGATTCTGGTTGAGTGACTCTAAATAGCTCTCCAATGTAGCAACTATCTCATCAAAATGAGGTCGTTTCTTGGGATTTCTTGACCAGCATTTCTTTATGAGGTTGCTGAATGCCTTGGGGCATGTATGGGGTAATGGAGGCCTAGCATTCTGCACAACAAAATTTTGCAATGTATTGGGTAAAGCAAAGTCATCAATTCAATGCAACAGATCAATTCAGTGTGTAAAGGAGAATGCTATTCCTACTCTTAAGCAACCATCGCAACTTCTGTAGCATAAATCCATAGAAGACTAGAAAACATGTCACGTTCTATTGTGAACGTGATACATGGTTCTTCAAAAGCATACAACTACTCGCAGAACAAAAAAGATCTTTTCAATCATTGTTAAGCATCTAGTTAGTGTTATCTTTACAGTGGTTTACTGTATTTTGTAAATAAAATAGGTTTGCTCTTCCTAAAGGACTTTAGCAACTGTGGGGTGTTCCCAGCAAGCAGAAAACGTTGTCGATGACATATAGTTAAACGAGTTGTTCCCCAAAAGCACAGTATTGTCCCTCAAGATTACCCTTGTTCCTAAGTTCACAACTTTCTTTAACAAGTTTCAAATCCAACTAAGATTAGTATTTACAAATCAAGAATTAGGGAAGTCCTCAACAAGTTTTTAGCACAGACAGCACTGAATTTCTATCTTCTTGCTATGGTAATGGTACCTAGAGCATCATTTTTCATGCTGGAAAATAAACCCCACATTAACATGATTTTGATGTATTATAACCACTTCCGGCCCTATCCCAGATTAGTGACCTTCACCAGTGAACTCATTTCATGATGGAGAAAAACACCTTGAAGAACTTTAAGAGCTAACAGAAGACTATAGAGTGATCACAAATTTTGGATGTAAAACTGAAGACATTAAACAACAGAAACTGAACTAAGAAAACTTTACCTTCTGGCAGACAGCAAACGCAGCCTGTTCTGGACTCATGTCATCAAATGGAATCAAAGCTGTTAAAAGCTCCCAAAGGACAATGCCAAAACTATAAACATCAACTTTCTTTGTATGCTGTTTCTCCTTTATCATTTCGGGGGCCATCCAACGATATGTCCCGGTGAATCCCTTGGCACTACCACACTGAGATTCAAAGCATGAGATACCAAAGTCAGCAACTTTGGCACACATGTCTTCTCCAAGCAGTAAGTTTTCTGACTTGAGATCCCTATGAAGTATCCCTTCTGCATGAAGGAATTGCATCCCCCGAGCAATGTCAAGGGCTAGTTTGAGAACAAGGTGAAATGGAACTGAATGTGGCTCTTGTTGATGAAGATATTTTCTTAATGAGCCCCCAGCCAAATACTCCGTGATAATACAAAACACAGGAGGCTTTTTACAAGCTGCAACAAACTGAATGAAGAAAGCGAAAAGAAAAATAAAGATTGACGTATGATAAACAAAGTTCACCGCATGCCATTTGAGTCTCAATTTCACAAGTTATGTGCGATGCAATGCCAATAAGGCCAGGAATATAAAAGGAATCTATATGTAGATATTCAAAATGTGAAGATACATATAATAGGTCCTTCTAGTTTTACTATTCTTTACGCTCTCCTCTAAGTCTTCAAGCTTAGCTAATAATCACATTATTTGGAGTTTCCCACAGAGTCAATCTGGAAAGACAACACGCTTAGCTAGTACTTGCGACTATTATCTTCTGTAATAACTTTCCACAATTGCGGCCGGTTCTCTAATGAAAATAGTCTGATCAAGAAAGAATGCAAAGTATTTTAACCAGCACATATCTCCACCCATCGTGCTCACCCTCTCGCACCCTTGTCTCTTCATTTTCCCCATCCATCATCAAAGCCGGCATTCTTGGTGACACTTGAATTAAATGTCAGGTCCCGTAGTTTCTAATGGAACAAAATTACCGATTCTTCGTCTTCTTTTCCACATTCTAAAGCTACAAAGTATGTTTACTGTCACTAAAAGAGTTTTTTAATTTAACCCTCCATACAGAAGAGCGATAATAGTGGGACAATAAATACTGCACGTTGATCATGTCATTGTAGGCATCCATTAAATGCCTATCAACCGCAATCGCAATAAATAAATTTGTCCATCAAATTGGTGCTACAAAATATGTTCCTCAAAAGCATTAACTTTTATTGTAAAACAACAGGACTAGAGTAACCACATCTTCCATTCTTATCATCGATAGACTGGTACTTGCATAAGGTCATCATTGCTCTCGAACGAGCTTCCGGTGTATAAGGTTTATCTATGCCTAACACCGAGCTAAGAATCATCAATGCGATTATAACTGAACTACAAATAAAGGATTCAACCAGACTCCTAAAAAAGTCCTAGCAAATATAAGAAGTGAAAAGTACAGTAAATAACTCCCCAAGTCATTTAAAAAAAAAACAGTATATGAAAACATGACAAGAAAATAACAGAACTTACAGTGATGATATTAGGATGCCTTAACCGAAACAGCAATGCTACCTCGGAAGTGAAATGCTTCTCCAGCATAGTAGCCAAGTTCTCAACTTCCTCAGGCTGGCTCATAAGCTTAATAGCAACATCTCGCTGCTTATATATTCCTCTATAAATCCTACTATGCCTCCCTGACGCAAATTTGTTACCAATGAACAGTTGGGACATATCAGCGCTCCAGTCTTCCTCTCCCTCCCCCTTAATCTCAGCCCCAGTAGACACCAAATATTTTGACCAAGAAACTGCTCTATCATATTCTCCAAGAGAAAGTCTCGTCTCCGTTTTGACATTGTTGGATATTTGCTTAAAGCAGCGAAATTTCTTCATGGATTCCAAGCAAACCATAAGAGAATCATCAAATATAGTCCTTTTCACTTAAACACTTAACTTAAAACCAAGAGGAGCCGAAACGTATAGTAGTCAGTCGGTTCAACCGTAACCCAAAAGGGAAAATTCTAAAGAGCTGTTCACCATTCTACATTTCGAATACACCAGCCATCCATGCACTGAAGCACTGACGACCACGATTTTGTCGTCAACCAACTGGCTCTACTTGAATCGACTTGAGAAAATCAAACTACGCTCATATCCAACTTCCAGATCACGCTACAAAGACCAAAATCAAAACTTTAAAGCTTCTTCACCAAAAAGGAACCTCGTCTTATAGATACAGAGAGACCCTTTTCAAACCCGGAACCTTAAAGCTCAAACCGTAAAAAGGAAAGGAAACGACCCAAAAAAGAAACACTTCTGCTCAAAAACATCGCTGGTCGAAAGGACATTAGCTTTAGAAGCTACGCCATTGCACGCAGTTGCAGCAACAATTTCAACCCAAATGCTGGAGCTTGACAAAGTTCAGAACTTGCTTGTTGGGTTTCCAGAGAAAAAGAGAGAGAAAGAGCAGGTTGAGTTGCGATGGCGTTGCTGTTGTTTATGGTGTGAAGGCGCAGATGGAAATTGGTGGCTTTGTTTCACTGTCTCAACTCTCAACTCTCAAGGACCTGAAGAAAAAATCGCTCAACAAGCCTCTGTCGTTTGGTCTCTCCAACTCACAAACACACACACACACAGACGCTCTGTATCTCTAACAGTTACAAAGTAAGAAGTACCATTACACTACATTCATAACGTGCGAAGATCCACATTGGAGGAGACAGGGAGGGTCTCGCGATCATGACGTGTGGCCTTCTCTTTCCTCTATTTGCCCTTTCTTTCATTCCAAACTTCTCCTCTGCCATTGTTTGCTTAGGGCACCACGTGTTCCTGTTATTCCCTTTTTAACCAATTCACCCTCAATTCATTTATTTTCCAATGGATCACTTATACAAAATATACTAATATGACTATGTAATGTCCAATGTACTAATATCTTAATGTTGTGGCATAAGTAAACAATTTTATAAAATGGGTAATGAAATTTATAGTTTTCTAATAAATAAACATTAAACTATATTACTGGATTGCAAGAGGCATTAAGGTGAATGGAATTGGTACAAGGAAAAAGGCTAAGTTGGTCATTTTATCGAAGCCATAATGTTGTAACAGAAAGGGTAAGACAGGGAAAGAAATTAGATTCGAAAGATGGTGATGTACGTGTAAATTTAGTACTGTGTTGGGTGTGGGAGTGGGGCCCACTTTTTTATAGAGAAATGAATGGACAATGCCCGTATG
This sequence comes from Erythroxylum areolatum, assembly GCA_024520975.1. NCBI lineage: Eukaryota > Viridiplantae > Streptophyta > Magnoliopsida > Malpighiales > Erythroxylaceae > Erythroxylum > Erythroxylum areolatum. The sequence goes on along the minus strand of JANIJH010000006.1, from coordinate 66,127,353 downwards.
CTCATGGTCCTCTTCCGTATACGGCTTCATCCTTACTAATTTCGATGCAAATAACTGAAGTACCCCACGCACCCCTAAACACATTTATATATATATATTATAAGAAACCTGCCTACTAGGACTAGCTCCTCTGCAGGCTGCAAGTACCAACCCAGTTGTGGTTGGCAATTCCCAGAGAAGAACCGGCAATACTTTGCACTCAAAAGATGGAGTACCCACTTTAGGCACCCCACATTCTGACCTGATATTGTGTGAGGGAGATAAATCACGATTTGATCTCAGTCAGCTTTTCAGAAAGGCAGCCCAGTGTTCGATGCGTACAAGGAGTTATCACATTGGATGAGCTCCCACACTACCACTACCGAACGAACCCAAGACATTGGACTCACTTTCCTTCCCAATAACCATGTAGTATAGTTTGTTAACTATATCAGAGATTTCATACCACATGTAATAACTTACATTTTATGCTTATCTAAATTCTTACGAAAAAATCCAACCATTGGTCGCTACGAGCTTAGCTCAAGGGCCGGGTAGTATTATGAGTTCAAGTCTTATGATTAAAGTATTTGGAAAAAGTTGAAACTTAGCTAATTTGAAATGTTACATTATTGAGTTAATGGTAGTTAAAGAAAATATTAACCTCTATCTTCACCAAAATTCAACATTTATCCAACTAAAAATTGAATTCACTTGCAAGTTTTTGTAATAATTTAGGCAATTCTTAATATTTTGATAGTTATGAAATAATTATTAACTTTAATATTTATTATTAAAACATAATTTAGTGATTACATTAAGACCCCGTTTGGTAACACTCCAATCAGCTGTTTTTTTAGCTGATTGGTTATTTTTAGCTGGTTGACTTTTCAAACAGCTAATAAAGTTGTTTGGATAACAGCTTTTTCATCAGCTTATTGAACACAAACCGCTGAAAATGAACACGCTAATGTATGCAGCGTTTGGGGCAATCAGCTGATTACCCCAAACCTATATGCCAAATTTGCCCACCGCAGACCTCTCTCACTCTAACAAATTTTTCTAACGATTTTTGGCAAATCTTCCCAACGATTCTCCACTCACTGTCGTCTTCTCACGCCTGTTGATCGCCCTCTCTACTGGGCCTCCGCCAGCTGCTCATCCTTTCCACTGCGCCTCCCCGAAAGAAGGAAACCATCAAACAAACAGAAGAAAAGAAACGAACCCATGGAAAAAGAATCTGAGAAGAGGATGATGCATCATCACTAGTGTCCCAGAAATCCACTGAAAGTAACCATGGAATGAAAAATATTACGCGAACGTTTTGTTAAGAATCGAAATACAAATGAAAGGGAGAAAAAAGAGAGTAGACCTACGAGAGAGGATGGTTTGTTTGCCGACGTTGGAGGAACCAATAAGGAAGATGGCTGGGAGGTTTTCCAGAGGAGTGGGTCGAGAGCTTTAGGCCATTGGGATAATCAAAATTGGAAACCCTTA
>JANIJH010000006.1:66059742-66102275 GCA_024520975.1 Erythroxylum areolatum | reverse complement strand
GTAGTGACTTCGACGTTGAGATTCCTGCAAAACAAAGAAGGCACGTCGGGGGTTGTGTCCCGATTAGCCCCTCCGACGCTCAAGTCAGTCTTTTAATGAAGGTGAGGCTGCTGAATACAGAGAAAGCTAGGTTATGATTGCGTACCTTTGTTACGATATAATTATACCTTATATATGGAGAAACAACTAGGTTTAGGTTTTTACGTGTGCATGGGAGTCTCTCACATGCGGACGGGCTGAGGAGAGCGTGGATCGGGCTTAAGCTTGACATAGCCATTAGGTATGAGACTGATCTTTGAAGAATGGACCGATCGGCCCACGGGTCGTTTTGACTGAACTCGGGCCCTGCACGACCGACCCGACCAGGTAGTAATGACTCAACTTTGTTTTAGAACAATAAAAATTACAGTGGAGTCTGAAAGCAACTTTATAGACACGAAGCATTGTCGAAGTAAGCTTTGTGTGAAGTGCCCTCGTCAACCTATCGGCCTGTCTACGATATTGGGTTACATTCGAACTTGAACCTTTCTGCGTGAGTATGTCTATTTCGTTTAACTAACTTTGTCTAACCAAGTCACGGCCATGGCTGGCCCTAATATAAAGGTGCGTTTTCAATAGACTATGCGTTTACACTCACTCAAAGATGGGCCAAAGTCGATAACTCTTTAAATCTTTTTCGTTTTGGGTTGGTAAGAGCCTTTTCTATTCGTCGAGAGTAGAGAGTAACAGGAAAAATACGAACTCTTAGGTGTAATTTTAGCTATAGAACGGGAAGATCAGATTCACCCTCACTTAATGGATCAGATCTGATGGCAGCCTTCAACAGAAATGGAGCATTTCCGTACAAGAGTGCAAATGACCATGAGAATTGCTTTAAGAAAATGTTCTATAAACCAAAAGATGCAAGGTACAAGTTCTAAGATTGTCAACGCACCGACAGGGTCTAGGCTACGCCCACTAAGATCCATTGGAATTGAATATTCGAATATAAACCCTATGTTAGTCAAACATATTTCAACTAATTGACTTTGAATTAGACAAGTTCAATTTAAATTATTGATTAAGTCTAAGAAATTTATCATATCGAATCAAATTTAGAATCTAAAATATTCAAATTTTAATTTCAATTCGATAAAATTGAATCTAATTCATTAATTTCGTATGTTACCCAAAATTTCTGTTATCTTTAAATTACTAATATGTGAACATACAAGAGGAAGGACAACAGATAGAGATAATACAAATGCTCCAAGAAATCAGCTAGTTTCATAAGAGCTTAATTTCTTTCATATATATTAGATAATTCCAATCTAAAGTTTATACTTTTTTTTTAAGAATAAAAGGACGAAAATAAAATTCAACAGAGAAACCATAAGAGCTCAATTTCTTTCATATACATTAGATAATCCCAGTCTAAAGTTTACACTTTTTTTTTTGTAGAATAAAAGGACGAAAATAAAATTCAACAGAGAAACTAGCTAGTGTATCTCTCTATACAACATGAAAAATGATTTGCATTCTACGTCTTACTTTGCAACTTTATTAAACACAAAGTGGCTTATTCGGTTCAAGGAGAATCATGGTTGCATAAATTGTAACCAGATAAAAGGGAGCTAACTGCAAAAGCTATAAAAGCCAGGAGGGCCATTGCAACAGAGGCAGTTGCCATTTCTGTGAACTGGTCTTTTCCCCAATTTGACTGCCAGTCGTCAACCCGTGTGGCTGCTGATGATGAGGCTGATATCAGTAGGTACGCCAATATCTGCAGTTGAACCAAAATGAGGAGTTGTCATTCAGATAAGAGTTGTGAATGCAAGTTGACTTGTTTGTTTTCCTAAGGTAAAATGAATTTGGCTATGCAGAATACGGCACTACTAATTCAGGGCTTGAGCTGCACTAATTCCTCATTGCAGAAGTAAACTTTGTTGTGTGCGAACTCCTAATAACCGAAGCCTTATACTCCAATTGAAGACTAGTGGCTACGATGGACTTGCTCTTTTAAATCACGACGAGGTTTGGTTTTTAGTTAGCAACCTGCGACTTGGGTATTTGGAACACCAACCATAAGGGACATCAGTTGCCATCACAAACAAAAGATGTTCAGACGAATCCACAATATGTAAATGACTGCTAGTCGTAAATATCACCATAGTCAATCCCCCAACTTTCAATAATATTTACCAACCTAACACACTTGTCATTAAGGACAATCACCCACATCCTAATTCCAACAAAATCAATGAGCTAAAGGGACTGACATTTACCACTTGTTTACAGTATAACAAAGCTCGAAACCATTGAAGAACAAGCTTTCCCATGTTAAAGATTAGTAATAAAGCTCTAAAACAGTAAAACTTGCCTGATCCACAAAGAAATTGAAGCGACGACGTAGATGATGACGAATCACATGCTTCCCAGTCACAAGATGATAACTTAAATCATAGGATTGAAACGCCGAATAAACAAACCCAATCACATTTACAGATAAGCAATACCTATCAAAACACAATTACTTAGTAATAAAAAGATGATTTTTCATCGAAGGAGCAGAGAGTGAGTACCTGTACTCTTTATAACGGTCAAAAGAGTCACCACTCCAACCCTGCGTCTTATCAGCCGCCATAATAGAGAATGATATTAAACACAAAACGACTTCGCTTAATCGGAACCCCAATTCCCCAATCCTCATCATCTCTTCTCTTCTTGAACTCCTCACTATCGACCCCACTGTCACCGGTCGCCCCTCCGCGCCAACCTTCCTCACAGTCTGCGGAACTTCGTCTCTCACCGCCCTACCGAGAGTCACTGCCGGCGCCACCGTCGGCGGAACTGGAGAAGTGAAAGGGGAGCACTGAGTGAACTTGTCTACGGCGACGATGGCCTTGGAGTTGTCGACTTTAGGAGGCGGCGGCGGCGGCGGCTTCTCCGGCGAGTTCATGGGAGACGCGTAAGGAGGGCTCTCCGGTGGGTCGCCTTGGTCGGACGGGAGAGGGGAGTGGAAACGGAGAGGTGAGTGAGGTGAGTCGAGGTGAGTCTGTGACTCGGAGTTGGAGGAGGACGAGCGCCTCATGCTGTGAGGAATTTGAATTTTCGGTTTGAATTTGGGTTCCATGATTGTCGGTATCGAATTAACGGGCTGGTGCTACGTAGCGGATGGTCCGAGGGTATATTATATAAGCAATTGTTGGGAGTATGCTGTCTCTGCAACTGGGAAGTGAGAAAAAATGAGAGCAAATGCTGCAAAAGCAAAAGCACGGAGGAGGAAGAGTGGGGGTACCATTTCCACTGAGAACTCGACACGCTGTTTTAATTTGGATTTGGCGGTGAATAATTGGCTACAGGTGATTGAGTTGATAGGTGCACGAACAGGGGATAATTGCTCCCAGTCCCAGTTAAAGAGACTGGGATTCCACGTAACATCGCACTCACTACAAGGCACTGAGCACTTCTTTTGACTAGAAATTATTGCGAAAATATAATTTGTCTTTTTTACTTTGCAATGTTCAATGTCAAGCCCCGTTGCCTTATATAATTTAATTACTCAGATTTTATTTTGGAAATTCAAGTATTTGAGTCTAATTTTTTAATTATTATATTAATGACATAAGATGTATAAATCTGAAAAAATAAATTCTCTATTTCAAAGATTCAAATCTTGAAATTTAACTATTTCAGTTAAAAAAATTAAAATAACTATAAATATGAAAAGATGTTTTTTTAATAAAAAAGAAAAAAGAAAATCCAATTTATAACGTAGCAGAATATTAAGGAAAGGGCATGAGAACTTTATGTGGTACCAAAAAGTATGGGTCTTTAACTTTAGGGCTTGAAAGCAGAAATTCTTCATCCGACTTTTGTCTTTCCTTAGCAGTGGAAAAGATTAGTGTTTGCTTAGTGTCAAAAAACAAGAAACATGACACCTCTCTCAAACAAGAAAAGCATGAAGACGTCGTCTTCTTTTCTTGTTCATTGTAAAGCAGGGACTTCTTTTTCCATTTGTATGCTGCTTTAGTGCTTTTATTACAAAAAGAAACCACCGGTACCGGTGCTTCTGGCTTCAACCATCTCCTTACATTGCCTATAACATTAGTTCTTATCACTGAAATCAAATGAACCCAAAATTAGGCCACGTGAAGTATCCTTTGCCCTTTACCAAATAACGAGAAAAATCAGGACCCAAGATGGACATTATTTGTTAGGATTTTTGGTATTTAGAACCAAAAATAGAAGACAGCATATAAAAGAACAACGACTATAATCATTGTAAAATAAGCACATAAGCTTCGAACTAGGGTAGGCAAGAAAAAATTTAAAGAAATACTTCACGTAATATTTTTAAAATTGTTCACATATATAAAGCAACCTAGATATATGGAAGTATTTTACTTGTGCTGCTCCTAAACATTTGATAAAAAAACATTTGATCTTTAATCAAGTTTACTTTTGTTTGATTAGGTTAGGTAAAGATGTCACCTTTTTTTTTTTTTTTTGGGGAGTAAAGCACGATTGTAGAATCTGCTGTTCCTCTGCCATTGTTTCTACATTCTAGAGATTTTACTATTCCAATTGTATCATGTATATGATAACTTTTAGGTTAATATGCCAATTTTAGTGGGAGTGCTTAATGTGAATGCTGGATGCGTATAATGTGAATATATCTAAATTCTTTCTGCATCATTACACAAATACATAGAGAGAGAAAAAAGAAAGAAGTAAAAGAGAGGGAAGAACAAGCTTACTTTGATGGGGCTATGTAGGATACCGGTTAATAGCAATGTAAATATAGTTTTCTTACTCCTGAAACTAATTGGTTAACAAGCATACAATAAGATGATTAGGCAAAAAAAAAAAAACAAGAATTGTAAAGAATAGGAGTGCTTGGCAATTGTTTTGACTATAAGTTTTAAAGACTGCAAATCATAAAAAACAAAACTACAATAAATTTAGGAGATTTGAAGATAAAAAACGTAGATTTAGTAGATGTTGGACCTAACCAAACCTATAATAGATAATTTATCTATCTTTTTGTTATCTTCACAAAAGTAAAGTCTAGGATACAATTACTCATTTTATCAAATGCAGTTAATTAATTATTTCATAGTCATTATCTTCCCAATGCATATATAGAGAATTACCTTTTAAGTTTTCTCTCTTTCTTTGCATTTTCTTTGATCAAACTTGCAAGTCTTGTCGTATGTGATGTTTTATGTTAAATTTTGGTGTGTTTTTTATGTTATACTGAGTTACAAGAACCAATTTGTGTTGTTTATCAAACTTCTTTTTTATTGATATACTTGAATCAATATGAAATACTATCCTTTACTATTTCAATTTAATCAATTTGCATATGAGGTTATATATTTTAAATGAGTAATGATGTTTTAATGTAGTTAAGTATCTTGAAGAACAACTTAATAATGTTTTGATGCTCGTATATGTTGACTCTTTTAGATGGAAGAGCATATTCCTTCATTGGAGAGTTCTAGTCTAGTACCAAATGTTATATCAACGTAAAGTTCTAATCTAATACCAAGTGAGGAAATAATTCAAGTTGAAGGAGTAGGTTCATCGAGAAGTGATGTTTCGAATCACTTTAACAAGACCAAATTAAGAGATAAAGTAGACAAGGCTGAGTGTAAGCATTGTCACAAGATGTTGGCCAGGGGTTTTAAAAGTAGAACCTCTCATTTAAAGAGACACATATAGTTATGTAATAAAAACAAGATTCTCTTAGGAGCTTAAACATTTTTGATCCCTAACCTAATGACACATAAGAATGAAATGACAACCATAAATTATGACATCAATAAATCAAAGTTTTTTTTAGCTAAGATAATCATTAGTGATAAACAATCACTCTTTATTATTAATAGAAAAAACTTCAGGATGTTGCTTGCCTCACTCCAATCAATCTTTAACATTCTAATTAAAAATACCACGAAGAAAGATACTTTTAATATTTGAAACGATCAAAAGAAAGAAATATTAAAGACATTGTCAAGTATTCACAGACGAGTGCTGTCATATCAAACATATGGATTGCTGATAACCAAAGTTATAACTATGACAACACACGACTTTATTTAGTCAATTATTGAGATAAATTATGTTCTTTAATATTATTATCATTTATTTATTAATTATGCTATAATTGATATTTGTTCATACTTTTAAATGTTAGGTTTATTTATGTATTGACATCGTATATAAGTGAAAAGTTGACAACCGTATTGATCGATTGTTTAATAGCTTAGAACATCGATATTACGTTGTCTACTATAACTCTCGATAAATGTAGCACAAGTGATGTGATAATCAAAAAGTTAAAGAAACCAAGTTACAGGTTGGGAGCTTGTTGGTTGGTGGAGTGTTATTCCATATGAAATATTTTACGTATATCATGAATTTGATTATGAAGGATATGTTAGAGGTGATAAAGGAAGCAACTGAGACGATTTAGAATAGTATTATTTATTAGAGTATAACACCTAAAAGAGTTAAAACATTGAAGAAATTGCACGACAACTACACATTTCATGCATGAAGAAGTTAGTTTTTGATTCTTCAACCATATAAATTTTAACATTCAACTATTGGAGTCGACAACCAAATATGTTGATGTGTTCAGTAGGCTGAAACAAAGAGATTCTTAATATACTTGCTTGTTGCAGAAGAGTAATAGGAGTTTTGTAAAGTACTTTGTGTAAAGTTGGAAATATATTTCAATGCTACTAAGTTATTCTTATGAACAAAATATACAACTTCACACAGTTGCTTTAGCAGTATGTGCGACATCAAAAGAGCTTTATCTAATTGAATATTTGATTCTAATGAGGTGATCTGGATCATAGTAGAGTAGATGATGGAGAAGTTCAATTCTTATCGACATATGGTTGAATAAATTATTGCAGTTATTTTTGTTTTATACCTGATATATAAGACGGAGGAGGTTTATTTTTATTATCAAATGTTGTATTGTGGTTGTGCTGAAGAGCGTGTTAATATCATTAAAAAAACTTTAGTTTGATTTGTTTAATAATTATAACTAAGATTGGACAAAAATTCGGACCGCAACAGTTCAACTTCAGCTTCAATTCACAAGACTGGTGTGAATTTCACATTCACAAAATTCATCAAAGAAAAAAAGACTAGGACTTTTTTACAATAGGATGGAGTTGGACGATTATTTGGAGGCAAATGTTGTGAACAAAATAAAAAATGTGGAGTTCGATGTTTGCTATGGTGGAAGATATGTATAAGTGTTTTTTTGATCATGTAAGTAATTAAGTGAGACCTTTTAACAATCCTACATATGGATGAACTTGTGTGAACTATTTATGATTCTGATTATAATGATTAGCTAGCTCCTTTCCTCCACTGCAACTTTGTTTCCTTTAATCTTAAGTATTCAATTTGCTATTTTTGTTTGATTCCTTTGATTTTTTACAATTGCAGGTACAAATTTTTACTTATGGGTATTTATGCATGTTAACAAAGAAAACTATGTACTGTTGTCTCTGCCTATTAGCTTAACCACTCTCTAGCTATAATTGATAATTCTTTTTTACTTTTTGTATCTTTTTTCATTTGGATAATAATAACACTATGATACTCTTTTGATAATAAAATGATTTTCATAATAGTATCGTGATATTTGTTACATAGGCAGGCTCTTAAAGTGATATTATTCTTTTATATTTTGAATGGACCAAGTACCATTATAGTGTTAGACACAGAAAAGATAATAGTGATTACTAAAAAAAGATAATAGTTTAAAGTGATATTAATTTTAAAAAATTAAACAAATAAAATTTAATTATTTTTTCAAAGGCAAGACATTGAACTTAACAATAATAATTTAATAAAATAAAATAAATATGAATTCTTTATTAGAGATGAGATAATTTAACAAAAATAAAAATAAAAATATTCAAGACTACTTTTAAAAATTGAACTTAAGGCTTATAATATTATAAATTGTACTAAGCCTTTTCTTTATATTTTACAAAGACGTTGTTACCTGTACCTTTCTAGCTACAAAAGTGTAACCTTATCAGTTGCTTTAAAGCTTGCCCTCGTATAAACTTGCCTGATATTGCATAAAAATCTCTAGACTAGCCAAGCAATATTTTCCCCTTTTTTGGCTTTAACTTTATAGTATCAAAGATACGAGCTCTTAGCTAATGAGCAAAATTATTGCCTTTTATTTTTGAGATTATTATTATAAGATTATGGTTAAAGATCCAAAGAAAAATATTACTGCTAATTTAGAAGATCGCTGACAGATTAACAATTTTAGAAAGTCCTATCATAAGCTTGGTTGAGACATTCTTGAATAGTTAAACTATAGAGCCTAGCTTCAAGCAATGACAATCGCTCTTAGAGTAAAGAACAAAGTTGGATTCACGAATGGCAAGATTGCAAAACCAATTGTGGATTTAGAGGAATTTGAGAAGTGTTAGTAATGTGACTTAATAGTGACATCCTAGATTCTAAGCTCAATTTCTAAAGAGCTTATTGATTCCTTTTGTACGTGAAGTCTGCTAAGCAGCTTTAGGAAGATCTAACTGGGAGGTTTGAAGAAAGTAATGGTTCATTGGTTTTCTAAATCTAAAAAAGAATTGGTTCCACAACATTAGGAAGCAACTCCATAAAGTTTATTTCACTAAGTTGAAAAACCTATAGGAAGAATTAGTAGAGATAGATCTAATTACAACTTATTATAAATATTTTAAAAACTAGATCAAAAATTAACATGTAATATAAGAGATTTAAGACTTAAAAGGTTCAACTGATATTAGAATGTTATAAATTTGGCTAAAGATTGAATAAAATTAAAATTTTGAAATATAATTAAAAGAAATAATACTTACCTATCGAAGAATTTGAAGTTTAATTAAAAAAATTATTAAATATAAATCAATTGATTTATTTAAGTTACAAGAATTTATTAATTTACAAAAATTAACTAATTAATTAATAAATTAATCAGTTTTTAACAACAAAATTTATTAAAGTAAATCTAACAAAAAAGTTGACAATCAAATTGAAAAGTTAGTCAGTTTAAGATTTTTACGATTGAGTTAAGTAAATTGGTTGAAATTTTTAATCATTGCTTATGATGATGGAGCCACCACTGAACATAAGCAAGCTTACTTTATTATCTTGAAAATAGAAACTCATAAAATTGGATATGGTGAGACACTAAATGTCATGGAAACAACATTTCAGGCTAGTAATTATTTATTAAATATCTTATATTTAATCATAAAGTTTTTTAAATTTTACAATAAAGTTCAACTTAATTAAAATTTTTTGCTTTTTTCAACTTATTCTTTATGTAAGACTCATTATGTTTCTAAATATGTTGGCAATGATTATAAATTATAATTTTAATTCATAATTAGAATTAGATAAATCAAAAAACCTTTTGATTTATCTTTAATTCTCCAATTAAACAATTTATATTTTTATTTATCTTTAATTCTCCAAATAAACAATTTATAGTCATAGGTTAAAATTAACATCTAGCAACACGTTTCAAATATTTATAAATGTCAAAATAGTTTTGACTAAAATTTTCGTTCATTTTCTGTATAATTCAATCATTTGATCATATCATGTTTTGATTAGACATAAAGTATAAAATTAATATCTACTCTATTTTGACTCCAATCAAATTAGTTCTCTCTCATTAGCTATTAATTCAATTAATAACATTTGTAAACTATTTACAAAACAACATTTTGCCCTGCCCAAGGATTTCCTAAATTAATATTAATCATGAACAACAAAACATTCTTCCTAATTAATTTAAGGTGATGAATGTTATTTTGATCATTCAACTATCTCTATATAATTCATGCTACATTTAATGACTACCGACTGAATGAACTATGATTAGAATAAGTCATAAGTAGTATCAAAATATAGCAGCCGCTATACAAGATAACTTTGAAGACTTCAAGTCAAATGATCAGTTAAACAATCATCACAATGAGAATTTCCGTAGATATACAAGTAACATTCCAAATTGATTTCTCATATCAGATCAGTTCAATGAACTTGTTCTCTAACAAGTACCCATACATTTGTTTAAACATCTCTATGCTTAGTCTATGATATAATTACTTTCTTTATAAGAAAAAATGTAACATTTGCTAGTCTTTTTACGTTATATTAATGTTCAATCTTAATAAAACAATAATTAGAAACAATTTATGGTTAATACATAAATATAATATGAATCTCATAATTATATTCTCATTATAATTTCATTTATAATGTATAATTATCCCATTGACTTTATAATATATATCTAACTATGTATAAAATAAAGAATGTCTTTAAATACTTCCTCACTAAGCCATAACTAAAGCAATTTATTGTAGGATATAAACCAACCTCTAGAATACTTGAAAATTGACTGTCATCTTATGTGACATTATTGCCAAAACCAAGTTTCTTTCTGCTATTCATATTTCTTCCACTAACCAAAGTTACAGATGCTTTCACCAAGCCCTTATCTCTTCGCCAACATTTCATAATATTGAGCAATATTTTAAAAACCAGACCGGGCTAATTGGTCTGACCAGAATAAGTACAAATCGGTCTAGTTTTCGGTCTGGTTTACATTTATAACCTTATGGCTAAAAACTAGATGATTTTCTTTAATAAACCAAGTGAGTAATAGTAGCCCAAGTGGAACCAACATCATTTACATAGGTGAGACCCACCACAAACCTCTCTCTTTTTTAACAAACCATGTAGGACCCACCATTATTTTGAGCATGTGGACACCACAAATTTCTCTCCCTTTACGTTGTTTTATGTAGTTTTTGAGTTTTAATATAATGTAATGTCGAAAATCATAAATCTTTCAAAATTTTAGTCAATTTTTTTCAATTCTTACACATTATAATTAATTAATTATATTTTTTAAATTTATATTCTTTATTTATATCTTTATATTTTAATTTAATTTTTTGAATTATTATTATTAAAAAAATAAATTACTATTTTTATCCTTAAAAAGTACTAAATTGATTTAATCTCACTAATAAATTATATTTTTCAATATTTAGGTTCTTTATATATATACTTATATTTTAATTGAAAAATTTTAAATTATTATTGTTAAAAACTAATTATTATTTTTATCATTAATTTGTTTAATAAATTGAATTATTAATTACTATATATAAGTACTTTTTCTTAAGATAATTTAAGAATGTGTTAAAAATAATATTTAAACTATAAAGACATATATTTAAAGGGCATTGAAAAAAAGTTAGAATAAAGTTAAAGTCTTTTCTATTGAGTTTCTTTAAATATATTTCAATTTTTATGAGTCTTTAAATAAATAATAATATATAATACTATTATTATTATTATTATTATTATTATTTGAAATTTTATTTTAGATTCAATCTTAGTCTAAATTATTATAGATTCAATGTTAGTCTAAATTATTAGATTTATTATTAGTTTATTATACATTAATAAGCATTATTAGTGCATTTTTATTTCAATAAAGTATTTTATACGATATTTTTATTTCTCATCTATCAAATACCGATTTTATAGCAATTTAATACTGGTTAAACTTTTAAACCTTAAACATTTTATTTAACTAATTCAATGTCTGGTCTGATTTTTAAAATAATTTTGAGTCACCAGTCAAGCAGGGGATATGTTTGGGAGAAGCATATTTGTAGAAAGTTTCAAAGGAAGTGCATTGAATTATAGAGTGAAAGGCAATATTTTAAAAATCAAACTGGTTGAAGAAAATGTTTAAGGTTTATATATATGAGAATTAATAATTATAATAATAAGTAAAAATATAGTATAAAATACTTTATTGAAATAAAAATGCATTCATAATACTTATTGATGTATAATAAACTAATAATAAATCTAGTAATTTAGACTAACATTGAATCTATAATAATTTAAACTAGGATTGAATCTAACATAAATTTTTAAATAATAATAATAATAATAATTGTATTATATATTATTTATTTAAAGACTCATAAAAATTGAAGTATATTTAAACAAAGTCAACATAAAAGACTTTAACTTTATTCTAACTTTTTTTTCAATGTCCTTTAATCATATTTCTTTATAGTTTAAATATTATTTTTAATACATTCTTAAATTATCTTAAGTAAAATTACTTATTTATAGTAATTAATAATTCAATTTATTAAACAAGTTCATGATAAAAATAATAATTAGTTTTTAACAATAATAATTTAAAAATTTTCAATTAAAATATAAGGATATATATAAAGAACCTGAATTTTGACTAATATAATTTATTACTGAGATTAAATAAATTTAGTACCTTTTAAAGATAAAATTAATATTTTAATAATAATAATAATAATAATAATAATAATAATTCAAAACAAAATTTTAAATTAAAGTATAAAGATATAAATAAAGAATATAAATTTTAAAATATAAGTTATTAATTATAATATATAAGAATTGAAAAGAAAAAACATTGATTGAATTTTTAAAAGATTTATGATTCTCCAAAAATACATTGACCCTGTTTGGCAAACAGTGGATTGCATTAGTCATGAATTGATTTTATCAACGGTTAGCTGAAATCTGATTATATCAGCTGATTTGATCAGTGGATAGCATTAGTTATTTATTAAAGATGTTTAGTAAAATTAGTTGTTTAGTATTAGTTATTGATATGTTAAATGACTTATGATGGCATGATTTAAAAAAATATTAAGGGCACGAATATTATATATCTTAGTATAAAATATAACAACCCAAATGAAGTTTAACAACACAATTCAAGTAAAGCAAAAGAAATGAACACCATCATTTAAGCAAAGGTTTAGAACAATTTAAGAACGACGTCTAACTATCATTAAACTAGAAGCAATATTATCATGAATAATTGTCATCTCCTGACTTCTCTGTTCTTCAACACCTTCTTATATATAGTTAACTTTAACATTTTGAAATACATTTAGAGGTGTAAATTCAGGATCTTGATCGATAATGGTAAAAGTCGGGTCATCAATTGTACTTCTTCTAATATAGTTATATAACACAAAAGCTGTACAAATTGTTTTATTTTGATCCATCAATGAATACTTAGACATTTTCTTTAATATCTTCTACCGAGCTTTAACAGCACCGAAAGCCTTCTCAATACAGCTTCTTAATGATGAATGAGCTCGATTAAAAACTTCTCAAGATCCTCTTGGATTTGCAACATGAAACTCCGATTGATGATACCTTGACCTTGGGTAAGGAGTCAAATATCTTTCTCTTTCCTGATAGCCTTTGTTAACCAAGTAATATTTACCTGAGAGTCTATAGAGAAAATATAATTAGTATAGATGATATCATAAAAAGCCTAAATCATGAATAACAAATCCTACAAATCTTAAAATTACCTATAAGTGGTTTTGGAAATTTAAGTCTTGGATTACCGATTGTATCAAGAAAAATACGAGAATCGTGTGTTGATCCCTCCCAACCTACTAAAACATACATAAATAGTAAGTCACAATCATATGCTGCCAATATATTGTAGTCGTTATTCCTTTCCATCCTCTATATCTCATTTGATTCTCCTTTGCAACAACTACCGCTATATATGTGCCATCAATAACTTCAATGCAATCCTAATATAAAACAATGATCATAAGATGATAAAACAACATTTTTCAACAAAAAATATAATGAAGGGGAGGAAGAACATATTCAATTACCTTAAAATGTGGCATATATCTAGCTTCATTGGCAATTTTTTGTAGAATCTCCTTGAATTCGGAATTACTTGGTACGAGTATATCCCTTGAAAATCTATCTATGACACTCAAAACTTCTTTAAAAACTCTACTCATAGTTTCACCTGAATGTTGAAAATGCTCTTGGGTATCTCTATTAGGGGAATCTTTACTTAAGACATACACGAATAAACCGATTTTTTTCAAAATAGACATCCTATCTGAAGGTCTCAAACCATAATTGTTTTCCAAAACTATAAATAATTGACAAAATGTATTTTGATTCATCCTAAATGTATTTAAACACCATTTTTCATGACCATTCAATAATTCATTCATCTATAGTTCTCCTGTTTGATATGAAGCATGCATAGTTCCTTATATACGTGGTTAAAAAAATACACGCCCATGTAACTCACGACACAAGCCACTGAATCCCAAAACTCATTCTCATTGTCTAAAAATTACTTAATTTGCAGAAGTTGCATAATTTGCATAACATTATCATCCATACCTACAAATCAAAAAATAAAATTATATTATAAATAAACAAGACACTTATGTGTCTAAATATAAAGAAATAAATAATATAACACGTAATAAAATTATAGATTACCAACAAGATAACATAATATAATAAAATAAGCTAACCAAGTTCATAACGTCTTAAAACATACCATGTCAACATAAGTGCATAAATAATAAAAAAAAATAAACTAAACCTAGTAATGCATAGATATAAACTATGTTTAATGTTTTTTTTTGTCATAATCATACATAAACTTTATGTATTTAACTCTCTTTGTATCATCTGGTAAACTGAAAAAAATGGCCCTTCTTTGCGGATCTTCAATCAACATATAAGCAAAGTAAAATTCAAGAGTCCCAGTCTCTAAACCAAACATAGTACATAGTTTTCCTAAAGTATTCGTAACATCATGATGTGACGCACCAGCACCAGTACTCTGTTATGCATCAATATTCATCGTGTTCAAAATTTTTGTAATAAAAGTATTTATCTCCGTTGTTGCACTTGGTCTCTCTTAAATTAATTATATAATATTATTAAGCCTCTCATACATTGTTATAGATCTTCCTACCCTTTTAGTGGAATCAATTCTTGCACTCTTGTTGCTTTGTAAACTATCATTCTCCAAAAACCCTTTGCATCTTCTTCTCTCACTCCTTTCATCATGTGAAGCTTGAGGGGTAGCAACAAGAGTAGATGCAAGGGTCAAGATAGTTTCTCTACAAGATGCAAGGGTTGGGGTAGTTTCTCTCTAAACCTTTTTCCAACCACCAGTGACTTGATAATTGTCTAGATCACTAGTCTCATTTATATTCTCATAATGATGATAGCCTAACAATTGATGATGAGTATTATAACTATCAGGTGGAGAAGGAATATATACTTCTTCAACTTCTCGTTGTTCTTATGGAGGGTCAGCCACAGGATAAAATGTAATCTCTCCTTGGGCCAAACATCTAAAAAGTTGATCTAACTTACATTCAAGCTCAGGTTCAAGCCCTTCCTCTTTATTTTTTTTAAATTATTATTCTCCTACAAAAAATAATTAATCTATGTTTAACTAACTATTTACCATTAAAGTAAAAGAAAATAACTTAAAATGGACCAACCTTAATCTTCAAAGTCCACCACTCCTCACTAGCAGCAATTGTTCCTTTGTTATAGTCCCATCCTAATCTCTTTTCTTTTCCTTTCAACTGTTTCCAAAGACTCCATCTAGTTCTCATCCAATCGAACTTATTTGTAAGCTTAGGGTCGCTTTGTGAAACTCTTCCTCCACCTTTTTCCATGGTATCCTTGGACAAATAACTCCACTAGATTTTCCTTTACTCCTTTGAATATATTGGTTACAGATGTCACAAATGATAAAAAGTGTTTCCTTTGACCATTGAACCCTACCTATATCATTCTCCCTTAACTTTCTCCTTTATTTCTTTTTTGGGATGATGCCATCTAATCATACAAGATGAGCGAAGACTATATACTAGTTAATCAATTTTTAATTGGATTTACTAGTATCGATATATTTTTATTAGTTACTTAATTTAAAATTATTTGATCTCTTAATTTAAAATGAGTAATTGAATTAACTTATGAATATTATTCAAAAATTATATAAAATTATATTGCAATATATTTTTATTTAAAATATTATATTATAAAAATATTTTTCTATTAAATTACTGTTTTTTTTTGCATATCATAATTTAAGAAAATACTACTTCATTTTGGCAACAAAGAACTGTTAAATAATTAAATAATATTAGAAAACTATTAAATAATTAAATAATATTAGAAAAACTATTAAATCAAGTCTTAATGCATGATTACGAAACCATATTAATAAGATTCAGAGAAGAATAAAAAATCTAAAGAAAACCATCTTAAACATGAAAGAAAAAAAAAGAGAGCTAGGGATAAAACAAAATAGTTGCAAGTTAGGCTTCAGTGGAATGATAGGAGAGTTCTGAATTAACAAGGTCATTATAAAAAATAATGATACTTTTTTATTCACTAGATTTGACAAATTTGATTAGCAATTTCAGAAACATGAATGTGCGTCAAATAAAAAAAATTTGTGCGAACATATCATTTTAGAATTGCATATTTACTGTGAATAAGAAATTTATTAAATATTTGTCTATTAAATTACTATTTGTTTATCTATAATAATTTAAGAAAATACTACTTCATTTTGGTAACAAAAGAACTGTTAAATAATTAAATAATATTAGAAAAAGATAAATATAAATTTGTAAATATTAAATAATCAAGTTTTAATGCATGATTACGAAACCATATTAACAATATTCGAATGAAGAATAAAAAATCTAGAGAAAACCATCTTAAATATGAGTGTGTGTAAAAAAAAATATTCGTGCGAATGGCGGTTTTAGGATTATGTATTTACTATTAATAAGAAATTTATATGACAGTATGAGTATTTGCCTATTTGGAAGACTAATCTCTATATAAATAGGAATATCAAAAATATTAAAATACAATGGTTATAATTACAGACATTATCAAAATATTAAAACTCAATACATAAGTACTTTTTTCTTCTTTGCTTTTTATTTCTTCTTTCGATTTCTTGTAGCCATTATCATAATCACAATTCTTCGGCTCAATCCGTTCATCTTCATTCATTCCATTTCTACAACATACCAAATAACATACGCCACACAACGTAATAAAAACTATTGCCAGGGAACAATTAACAATGATGAAGGAGAACAACTAACAATGGTGACTAACAAGTGTTCAGGAAGAAGAAAGAGAATCAACTTACTAAAGAATGCGTCACTGGTCGGAATCTGATTGACAAACTATTGTACCGTTCTCCACTCTACATATCAGTAAATATAGGGATACTTTTATGTATAAGTATGTTGTAATGTAAGATTGTGTTGAACTTTTCCATTTTTTAAAGGTGAAAAGAGACGGTGGGGCAATTGGGAGTAATAAATGGAGTTAAATGCTATAAATATAAAGAGTAGCTACAACCTCCACAAAATTAATGCAACTTTCTACAACAGATAATGACACCTACAATATACTTTGGTTGACACAGTAAAGACTGTAACAAATCTATATTTATCTCAACTACTATCAAACTTCATTTAATGAAACTAAATATGAGAAGCACAGTAATGACTGTAGCAAATTCATATTTATCTCAACTACTATCAGACTTCATTTATTGAAACTATATTTGAGAAACACAGTAATTATTGCAGTAAGTCCATATTTATCTTAACTACTATCAAACTTCATTTATTAAAGCTAAATCAATCATATATTTAGTTTCATTAAATCTCATATTTTCAACAAAGTAAAATTACCTGTTAGGTTGAGGTGAGTGGACAGGCCTTTTTGCTCCCACTTTACCTAAACCTGACTTGTTAAACAACAACTTGAGGATCCAATATGAGTTTCAAACAGTTGTTCAGTAGAAAAGTAGTCTTTATGTTCTAAGATAGCAAAATTATATCTTCAACTGAAAATGCAATATGAGTTTCAGCTATCAGATTGCTTTCTAATTTTCCATTTAGTTCAACTTCCTCAAGCAAATCCAAAAGCGAGAACTTTGAGAAGAGAGTAGGATTTTTCAGGTACAAGTTAAAAAACAAATGGTTATTATCACTAAAGGAATTTGTAATCAAAACACTCTAAAAATTGGTCATTAAGCAAATAATGGGGGAGTATCCTTATCAAAAGCCAGAATGGAAGTGAACTTTCTGTTAGAAAAATTTGTATGTGCTTACCTTGTTAATTAGCTATCTTCTGAGGATCTAGTTTCTTATGAACTCTATTACGAGCACTGTTCTGATTCTCAGGCAAGCTAAACAGATCCATAAACAAATTCAGACAAAGCAATTCCTCAAGTCAAAAAACTATCAAAAACAAGATGTGAATAAGAGCATTCCAACCTATTCAGCAATAATCTAAGAAGTGGTTGTTTAAGTTTAATGTCAATAGCAAACTCATTTATGCAATCAAATTATCATTTTGTGATAGTTCATTTTAGTTTAAATGTCACAAACAACATTTTCAGATGCAATTTAAAGAGTGTTAACTTACAAGAAATGTACAAAAGGCTCAATTTCCTTTCTCCCTTCTTTGTCCGTCAACTTCATAGTGAATGATTGCATAAGAAGTTCATCAATTTGTTGAAAATAGGCATATTATATATTAATCAAAAGACTACATACCAAAACTAAAGAAATAAAACTTGCAAAATTTGAAAACCTATGTTCATTCTCTACGAAAAGGTAAACAAGAAGTTGAAAAGATCAAATCTTTATATAAAATTTAGATTTTGAAGGTTCACATAGCGAGTTAGAGAAGAGACTTCATTTATTCGAAGGTTCACCTGGTTCAGATTAGGGGCCCACAATCTCGTCGCTGGTGGCTTGGATTCTGATCGAGAGCCCAATTTTCATTCTACCCCTTCTCCTCCTACCCTTCAACCAACATTCCAAAAACCCAAAACCCCATACATAACTCACTACTTCCACCAAACCTGCATCTGCCCACTTAAAATTCACAACAACTAGAGGAAAGAGGGTTTCTGTTGAGTATAGCGATGATGGGATTTTGGTTTAATATATTGAACGCGTAAATAGAGGTGATGGGGGTGGTTTTAAGTGAAGTATAGTAATGGGTTCGTGGTGTTTGGGTTAGGAATGTAGTTTGGGTAATGTATTGAATGCATAAATGGCGATGAAGGGTGGTGGTTTTCGATAAAGTACGATGGTGGATTGGTGGTGTTTGGGTTATGGATGTGGCTGAAGGGTTTCGGTGGGGTTGAAGAGGGTCGAAGGGTGGAGATATGAGAGCAGAGAAAATTCTAGAGAACCTATGAGAAATGAGACCCAACAGAGTGGATCGTTATGAAGGCACAATCGTCATTAGCCAAATAGATAATTTAGCTGTTTGGTCCAAACGCTTCTGTTTTGGAGCTTTTAAATTCAGCCCAACCAACTCATAACCAAACAAATTTTTAGCTTTTTAATATAGTCAAACTTCTAATTTGAGTCAATCAGCTAATTAACAACTTATCAACTATTTACCAAACAAGTCCATTATATTAAAACTTAATTACTACATAAAGGGGGAGAAATTCATAGTGCATCCACTTGCTCAAAATAATGGGGGGTCCTATATGGTTTGTTAAAGAAGAGAGAGGTTTATGGTGGGTCTTATCTGTGTAAATGATGGTCAGTTCCAAATACTTGGGTTGTTATTACTCACCCAGTTTATTAAAGAAAACCATAAAATAGCCAATTTATCATTAAACCGATAAGTTTTAGTCAAAAGGGTTATAATTATAAACTGGACTAAAAATCAAATCAATTTGTACTTATTTTGGTTAGACCAATCAGTTTGATCCATTTTTTAAAACATTAGTGAAAGGTGGCCACCATTCCACCAATGCTAATCAGCAATGTCACTAATAAGGGGAATCGTTAGTCATACACTTTTAAGTAGGTCTCTAAAATATGGTTGGGGACTTTAAGTTGTTAATTAGATTAAAGATGGTAAACCATTTCTGAACACCTTAAAGTAAAAAAACTTATTTTCAAAATGCATTAGTGAAAATTAGGTCTCTGTCATTAGTTGGCTCGTAGGCATATCATGCAACTTGTAGACATGATCCAAGTAATCTTAATAAGGATGAATCAGGAAATAAAATGACTATATTTATTAAGTCAATCCACTACAGTCAAAATAATTGAGTAATTAACTGACTTAGGCAAACCTTCCACAAAGTCTAAATTGTATATGTCCACATTTAATTATGAATAGTTAATGGTTGTAGCTTACCTAAAATAACTATAAGTTCAGATTTATTTATTTAAAATATGTCACAATTTTTGAAAATTTTTCGTGCATTCTCGTGCATCATTTTCTATATAAAATATAATTGATTCTTCTTATAAAAACTAAGGAATCCATAACATCCCTTTACATTAACATTGTGAAATAATGTAATTATCTTAGTCCGTAAGGTTGAATCTTTTCCTTATTATTAACTCCTTTTGTATTTAATCTCAAAATAAAATTCTAGGAGCTTAGGTGACCACATTTGTTAGAATGAACTATTAATCTTATAATCCAACAGATGATTGAGAATTCTATAATCTCCATACTACATAATGTCTCGGTTAAGTAATGAGACCACTAACATATTACCATCATTAAAGCCAAGAATTCTTTTCCATAGGTAAATAAATGAGCATACTTAATGTATAAGGTTTTATACAAAACAGATCATTTGTTCCACTTTCTCTATTCCTACTCTATTTCAACCCATTCTCATCTGTTCCACTTTCTCTATTCTTACTCTATTTCAACCCATTCTCATCCACACATTTTTTTAGGTTCTACATAAATGTGTAGATGAGATTGGTTTGGAACAGGGTAGAAACAGACAAAATGGAACATGTGATTTCATTTGAGTTTTATACAAGTGAATGACACTTTAAGGCTTGCTTGTAATCCTAGCTCATTATAAACCTTTATAATAGCTTATTATCCTTAAGAGATTCCTTAATTGCATCAAAATTAAAGGCATTGACCAAGCTACTACTTAGTTTATTTTATTAGGATTAGTGGCAAAAGAACATTTAGATTATTTAATATAAATTTGTTGGTACCTTAGAACCTATAATACTTCTTTGATAGACCCCAAATGTTGCTCCCATATTTTGCTACAAATCAATGTATCATCAAACAAATTTAACACTAATTTTAAATAAACATTAAAAATAGAGTTTAAGCCCTGATACCTAGATGGAGAATTTGTTAGGTCAAATGACATAAATAAGAACTCATAATGGCACTTATGAATCCTAAATGTAGTTTTATGTACATCACCTTCATACATTCATATTTCATGGTAATTAACCCAATCCAACTTAGTAAAGCACTCAGCTCTTGTTAAGGCCCTATAATCCACTCAAAATCTCTATGACTAATATTTTTGTGGACTAAGATTACTGGAGAGGCAAAAGAACCTGCACTTTCTTAAATGATTCCTTGATTCAAAATTTCATCCAACTCATATACTGCTTCCTTTTTTACTCCCAACATATATATAAGGTCTCAAATTTGTTATCTCTACCCTGTCTTCTAGCACAATTCAATAGTCATGAAGTCTAAATGGTGGGAGTCTTTTAGAATCTTCAAATTCCTTGAACAGTTGTTATAAAACGCTTATTTCCTTAGTAGACATATGCTTCTCCATTGTATCCATTTCCGTTGCTTGATAATAACATTGTGCGGCACCCAACAATTTTATATGATCATTCCATTGTAACAGTAAAAATTAATACATTACCTTTGTTCCTTTCATCCACCTCCCTCTATATTGGCTACTACTCAATTCCATTATTTTAGCTTATTCCATTCATATAGTTGCATACAATATCATTAAATGTAGATAACCACTGAAAATTTAATATCATGGCACTTCCTCTTGTATATCAATAGCCAAAGCATAACTTGAGAATTGATGGTCACTCATATCCATTCAAAACCCTCATATATTTTGGCATTTAGTTTGCAATCCACCATCTACTAGAATTAACATTACATCGATCTCTTCCACCCTACTCTTCCTTACCAACTTCTCATTAATTTGATTATTAGTACCATCACCATCAAGTAATATATGTATAATTTTGTTTCTATACTTTTTAAAAACATTTTATTTGTTAAAAATTTGAAGAAATGGTACCTAATGTTAGTTGTAGAGAGCTCAGCTTGTTCAATCTCTTTGACTCCTCATTTCCATCCTCGTCCAAATATATATGCACCATTCTCTTTTTCCACTTAGGCCAAGTCTATATTTTCATTACACTAAAAGTAAACACATTTCGCTCTCTTTTCATCCAATTTCTTGTTTTTGGTAGTTTAGGTGATTATTGCTTTCTTATTAGGTTTATTACTACCAAGGTGGCCTTAACAAGATACCTAGGTGATTCCTTTATACATAAAGTTGCACACCAAATACCTAATAACTCATATTGCTTCTATAGCTCCATAATGTTCCGGAGCCACACCTTATGCTTCTTTATCAAATCATAAGTTTATTAGGAGCTCAAATCTTGACTAAATGGTTCATTTCTATTTTTTTTAAAACTCTTTTAAAAGTAAACTCCCTAAGAAAGGTATAAACATCACAAGCTGGTGCTACAAGAGGTTAAGTGTTGCATAATAATCATTCATATATCCTTCTTATCTGAGTTCTTTTTAACTCTCCTACGGAATCTTTAAAAGATGGCTTCATTAAGCCTATACTCTAATGCTAAAAAATTATCTTAAAAATGAGATTTTCAATTGTCAGTCTATTACTCATATAAAGTTAGTGCCAAATCAAAGAGAGTCGTTTAAGTAAAGGTATGAATTTCGTAATGTACCAAACAGTAGGTATCATACCAGTCAGAAAATAATACTATATTGAAGAGTTTCCTACTAGCCGATATCGTGAAATTAAAAAATTTTAGGGATTGAATTGCAAAAAAGAACCTAACAAAATCAAACACCAAAAGACACTGACACTGACTCTAGCTCTCCTCTCCACACATCTTCATTCACTCTTTAAATCACCAAATATTTTTAGTTTCTGCCACTAGTCAACCACTGCCATTGTGCCATCTCTCGCCACCCACTACCATCACACCATGCTCCACTGACCAAGCCTAACATTTCACATTGTAGCAAACTTCTTCCACTTTTGTCTCTTTGCCTGGCTGGACAGCCGCTGCCTCGGGTAGGATCACCTGCTAACATGCTCTCTCCACCGTAGTTGTTCTTCTTCAGTCCACCATTGCCACTACTCGTCAAGTAGATTGCAGAAATACAAGATTTTCAGACCCAGATCCAAATCCATTTGATTGATTCGACTTAACCTGACCCTAACTTAATTGCAATTTTGATTTTTTTGTGTGTTTTAGGTTGCTTGTTTATGCTAAATTGCAATTGCATTGTGTTTTGGTTGTCGTGTGTTTTGTGAATGGATTATAGAATATTCATTGACCAATTTGGGTTTGAAAGTTGAAATTGTTTGTGTAAATTATGTATAGTTTAATTTCAATAACATTTAGGCATTACAAATTTATGAAGAAATGAGATCAAAATAATATTGTGTAAGCATTATTGAAGAATATTTAAGTATTGTGAATTATGTACAATTCAAGAACATGTCATATTATTTGTTATTTTAGTAATCATAAAAATGAGCTCAAATTTAATTCATTAAATTGTTAAATTGTCAATTAATTTATATGCAACATACAATTTACTAATTATTATTTATATATAAAAAGTATTTAACATATGATTGATCATTTAAGTATAAGATGTGATATATAATTAAATCATTTAATATATTTACTTAAAAAAATTAATTTTTTGCATTTTTATATTGTTTATTGTTTTCATTAGAAAATAAAATTACAAATATTAATCTCATGATACGAGTAGCAAATACACATTTATCATCTTATCTTATAGGCAATTAAATACATAGTAGAAAATAGTATGTGAATTTATGAGAGAATACTCATCACTCATCATAATGTAAAATTGTAAGTGTTTAAATCATTTTTACGATGTGTACATTTTGGCAATGTGTGTTATCATAAAGAAAGATGTAAGATAGAGTCTATCTGGAGTCTAAATATGCTTATAATTGAATATTGAATTTTTATAGTTATGTAATGATATTATTTTTATATGAAAAAATTGTATTTTTGAGTAAGAATTTATCAATTTAATTTTGACTCATGTCTGCATTTATTTTTACGGATAAATGGAAGAAAGCTCAAGTACTCCTAATAATTTAACAACTTCATGAAAATTCAATGATCCAACTTTGGCTTATGTTGGATTATTTCACAAAATGAAGAATCAGACCATTTATTTGTTTGGCAACAAATATTTGAAAAGTGGAGGAATCACTAGATTAAAAAAGTACTTAACTTGGGTCAAAAGATGATGTAGAGCCTTGCAAAAAAGTGAGTTATAATATAAAATGACAAGTAAAGACTTTGCTTGAAGAGTATCAATATGAGAAAGATAGAAAGAAAAGATTAAATTACAAAATTGGTAATGGAAGTTCTTTTGTTGGTAGTCAAGATAATAATGAGAATGTTGAAGGTAGTAGTATTCTTACCCAATAAGAAAGAAATGTTGTACCTGATGTTAGAAAAAGAAGAAGACAAATGTCTAAGTTTTTTGCACTACAAATGACTTTTGAAGCTTAGGTTTCAATCCATAGTGCCTTAAAATTTAGAGAAGCGACCCATAATGTAGATATGACAATGACTAGATGATGGTATGATTTACTTATAACATTCAATGCTTCCCAATCTCACTATTATCAACCTATGGTAGATGTTATTGTCTCTTACAGTTTAGAATATAAAACTCCTTCAATTGATGACTACAAAGGTAAACTTCAAAGTAGCTCTGTTTATGAAATAAAAAGTCATTTGGATGAAAGAACAATGACTTTGGTTACTTTTGGGTGTTTAATCATATGTGATAGTTAGACAAATAGAAGACATGAACCTATTATTAATTTTTTGGTTTATTCTACATAGGAGATAATGTTTTTTTAAGTCTATTGATGTATTTGACCTTGTTAGAAATGTTGATACTTTATTTGAAATATTTGATGAAGTTGTGAATACAGTTGGGCTAGAAAAAATTGTTTAGTTCATTATTAAAAACTTATAAAGCAATTAGAAGATTATTGCAAAGTAAGTATAATTCTTTTTATTAAACTCTTTGTACTACACATTTCATTGACTTGACGTTGAGAAATATAGGGGATACTAGATATTTTCTTATTATTGATGAGATTGTGCAGAAAACAAATAGGTGACCAAGTTCATTTACAATTATGCATGAGTCTTGAATTAATGAGAAAGGATTTCACCAATGGTAAGAATTTATATCGCCCTAATATTACAAGGTTTGCAACCAATGTTTTATTATGATAAAGAAAGAGTTTAGACAAATGTTTATAAGTGATAAGTTAGTTACATCTCAACATGCTAGGTCTAATGCTAAATTAGAGGTTTCTAGCATTATAATTGAAGATAATAGTGAGCCTTTGGTGAGGGTACTTCGTTTAGATAATAGTGAAGAGAAGGAAACAATGAGTTATTTTTTGGATGTTATGAAGAGAGCTAAGGAAGCAATTAAGGCTAATATGAAAAATAAGCATTTTTTATACACACCTTATCTTGCAATCATGAATGAGAGATGGGAAAGACAATTTTACTTTCCGTTGTTTATAGCTGGGGCGTTATTTAGACCAAGGTTTACAAAAAAGCTTAAGTTAATAGGAGAATGTTATTAACTATTACAACAATTGTTGCCTATGAGATGATGCAAGATCTCATAAACTCACAAATAGAGATTTATAAGGGTGCTTCAGGTGATTTTGGGATGTTTATTACTATTCGTCAGGAAGATAAACTTAATCTAAGTATTTTTTTCACTTTTGTTACTTGTTAAAAATTAATAATCACTTTATTTTGTTTATAATATTACTTTCATTGTTTTAGGACTTATAATTGCTTGGTGGGACTAATTCGGAAGTGATATTCCAGAATTGCAAAGGTCTATAATTTAAATCTATGTCAATATATGAGTGCAATAAGTTGTGAAAGGAATTGGAGCATATTTGAATTCATTCATTATAAGAAAAGGAATAAATTTGAGCACAAAAAATTGAATGATTTGATCTTTGTTGATATAGTTTAAAGTTTCGAAAAAAGTACGTTATTATCATTATTAAGTTGTATAGAATTCTTGTAATTTCTTAATAATTTAATTTTATTATTTGGTAAGGTTATTAATAGAATAAGTAGTTTTGTAGATCCAATATGTCTTGATCATATCAATCTTTTAGCGGATTGGGTTCCAGAAGAACTACTACTACTACTACTACTACTATTATTACTACTACCACTACCACCACCACCACCACCACTACTACCATTATTATTATTACCACCACTACTACTACTACGACTAATAATAATAATAATAATAATTCAATAAATAAATAAATCAATCAAGCTAAGTCGGAAAAAAAAAGGCTTAGGCTAAATCCCTTAAAGGTAGGTGCTATCTATTATAAGTTTAGGCCAACAATAAGAGGAAAAAGTTAAAGGACTTATGAGAACTACAAGGATATCTTTATGAGGGATCCTTTATTTGTATCTTAATACGCTAAAGTATTCTATTACAGGTCATATTCTCAGTAAGTTTCAACATTGCTACATCATTCTCGATCACCTCCTTTTAATTCTTCTTAGGCTGCCTTTTTTTTCTCTTACAATATCTAAGTATGATCTTCTCACATCTTCTCCCTAAAGCATTTGAGTGTTTCTTCTTAACATGTCCAAATTATCTAAGCCTTGTCTACCTTAATTTGTCAATAATATTAGCTACATTTAATTTCTTTCTTACCATAACATTCTTGACCTTATCTCTTTTCGTAAGGTTATATATCTAACCAAACATCATCATCTCCGTCACCATCAGCTTATGATTATGTACTTGTTTGATAGGCCAACACTTCGCTTTGTAAAGTATAACTGACCTAATTGCAATGCAATAAAATTTTATATATGTAATATAATTGTAAATATTTTTATTTTATGTTTCATTTTTAGTTGATTCTTTGAAATAGTTTGTAAATTGTAATAGTTAGAGAATCATGAATGTTTAATGTTCTTTTTATTTAAAATTTTGATGTAATTATTATTTATTATATGATAAAATTGAACATTTAAGTGCTTTGTATTGTCACTAATTTTGTATTTGTATAATGATTAAATAATTTTTATATTAATTGTGATTATTATTTATATGTGAAAAGTAATATTAATAAAATAAATAAATTGTTATTTTAAATTTATATTATTATGATTTTTAGAGAAATGGTTGATGTAAAATTATATATTATAATATATTAAAGATCTATTTTACAATTAAAAAATTCAAGAACTACTTTATATTCAAAAAATTAACCGAATCAATACCAAATATTGATCAGTACCACAACATACCCATGCTGTTTTTGTAACATTGGTTTCAAGATGCATATAAATAATTCTTACCTTGAACTTTGCTGGTGTTTTATCCAAATTTCAGTCAAGTCGTCTCGTCTAAAGATTAGAAACTCAATTTTCCACATCACACTGACAGGGGTGTCGTGAGCCACCACCTACTATCGTCCGGCACCCTTCTGTCATCTTCATCCAACTTCTATATCCTCTGCTTCGTTTACTGATGAAACTGAATCTTCCACTCTTTCAATTCTTGAATGCTTACTTGCATTGTTATATATTTATTTTCAAGGCGTCTCAAGTCTAGTGAACATGCCCCTTCGGGCCTCGGCCTAACTGTAGTTCCAAACTGTTAAAGACTTCTATCCGATAAACCTTCTTTCGGTTTACAACGTGTAATCGTTAAGCAAGCAGAAATGGAATTATTACACCCGTCAACCTCTTATTTCATTTACTATATCAAAAGGTCTCGTCCAACAAATCAGTCTCTTCCATCCCTCAAAACTAAAACTACGCTTGAAAGCAACATTTTAATGCTTAAAGAATTTTAAAGTGAAACTACGGATGAAGGTGTTCATTATAATTATTGTTCATATGTTTAACTAGCCAGCAAAAAGATGATTTACATGCTATATAGAAAGAACTTGAAAGGGCATACAAGGAAAAATGCCCCTCATAACATAAGTACGCAGACCTTGTTCTCTGTTGTTGCCCGATGAGTGGAAGGATGAAGCTCCTTTCGTTTCTCAAACAACATTGCCTCAGTGTCAGTGTCAGTATCAGATGCCGACAAAAGTGGTTTACTCCGGAAGCTTCAACCGGTTGAACAGCAGAAGGAAGCTTTGATCTGGGACAACATAAAGGAAACCAAGATCCGCACCTGCTCCTTTCACAAAAGATCCCATACCCTATAGACGGAACAATGACAACTCCAATTGAGGTTAGCAGCAAGAATAAAGCCTACCACTACAAAATTCCACATCCAGATTTTTACCTTCCCATTTAGTTGCAGAAGTTCACCTTCAACCCACTGTGGGTTGCGAAACCCAAGTTCTGCAATTCTTCCTTCACCTTTGTATCTTGCGACCTAGACATACAGGATTTTTACAAACCTCCGCATTTATCAAATCAATACGCCCTAGACATATTTGTAATTTACATAAATGAATTGAATCCACATGCAACCCTATTTTTATTTTAATTTAATATTCTGACAAGTATATCCTAGCAGAAAAAGCACAGGGTGGTAGAGTTAGAGATCAATATGTAAGTAAAATTACCATTCCTAATTCGTCTGGGTACGTTCCAACATTTGGAATTCGACTTCCTTTCCCAATTTTGGCACGAAACGTCACCTGAATGTCCAACTGCCCATCAATTTTTGAGTGCAATTGCACGGTATAAAGAGGTTTGGAAGGAAGCAAACCTGGCCGGCAGGGACATTAAGATCCCCAGTTAGTTTTACTGCCTCAACATACTCGAAGAACTCCACATCTGAAGACTTGTCTCCAAGACCATTCCAATGACCATATTTTCGCCTCAATTGCACTACTTCAATTCCATAAGGGCCAAACGCACCAACATAGAGGCCTGCACTACCAGTACATTATGCCATCAAACACATAAATGGCATACACATAGAGAGACAAAAAAGGACGAGCAGGAATGAGGAATATAGGGAGATTTACCCTCAAATGGATCTAAACTGTTGTTACTTGTAGTAATTCTATTGAACGTAGTATATTCCGACAAGCTGCTTCGTCTCTGAGCCTGACTAACAGCAAGTTTAACAATTTCCCGCACATTTCTGGAAACCTAGAAAAAGAATCACAACAGGAATCAATTTCTTAGCAAGTAGAAATTTCAAGCAATTATCACATCAATCAAATTCTCGTGAAAACACTTAAATAGCAGAATATAAGATGCCACATTAAAGTCATGGAAAGCAGGAAGACATGACTATAAACTAAGAACATTCAGGATCCACAGAGTTCCTATACCTTAATCCTTCAACCATATAATATTTCGCTTAGATTGCTAGTAACTACCAATTTGAATACGACCTCTAAAGAGTTGCAATTACATGAAGAAATAGCTGTTCAAATCTTAATAATCACAAAAATATGTGGGTATGATCTTATCGTTAAAGGCTAAAGAGTAGAAAAACTTTCAGAATTGTGACTGAAAATTGAAAAACCCGCACTGGTTTTGTTTGACAAGAAATTTGGGGAATTAATTATCATAGTAAGCTAAAAGCATTCTAACCAATACAAATTCAAAGGTCGACACTGAAGCATAACGCATTCTGTCTAAAATCAACTTTCTCAATTAGTGCATCTTACCTTTGATGAAACTTTGTCTGAGCCCCAAAATGCCTTAACAACCTCAGGAGGCATAAGTTCGGAAACCCCTTTAGCAGCTATTCCTGCCATTTTCAGCTTAGCAGCTCTACTTTCTCGATTGTCATCATCTTGGCTTCTTCCTGGAACATGTAATAGAAAAGAATCTTTCTCCACATCTTTAATTTCAGCTGGAAGACGCACATAGTCTTCTTTAATAGTATTATCTTCTTTATTATGTACAACACCACCAATAAAAAGCTTCATATCTAAATCTTTTCCACTTTCAGAGGAATCACCATCGCCAGCCAGTGAAACACCATCATTTTGAACCTCTTCCACCTTATCTTCATCTTCAGCATTCTCACTAGAAACAGACTTCTCATCATCTTCATGCATCAACTGCTTCACAGATTCACTATCCTCCATCACCTCCCCTGTGGCATTAACATTCATGACTTTTACTTTCAAACCAGGAATTTTTTCTTTAAGGAAATTGATCACACTTTTTATTCCTTCTTCAGTTGCCCCCTCAAGATGTATGCCCTTCTCCTCATTTCCATCATCTTTAACTTCATTTTCCTGAACATCTACCACAGAAGAGTTTTCAACTTCAGACGGGGATTTGCCTTTAGCAGATTCAGTAGGGGAACTCATGTGGCTTGTTGAACTTCCTTTAGGTCTCTGCAGGCATACTACCTGTGCAGAAAAGCAATATCATTACACATCACAACGCAAAAAGAACTGCTAGATGGCAATTTATACTAAAAAGGATGTAACTTTAACATCATAAGATTGACAAACAGAGAAAAGCTAAACCATATTATGCTCTACCAAACCTTCAATTCATTCTTTTCCATTGTACACCACACAACAGTATGAACTACAATGAAGGAGGAGACTTTTTTCTATGCCTCCTTTATCAAACTTTTACTTTGAAATTTCACAGGATTTGAATTGTCACTGAAAGGTCAAGTTCCAACTGCACACAAAACAGGTACAGAATTTCGTATCCATTTGAAACTAACATGTTTTCACAGTCATAAATTTGGTTTCTATCGAAAATGATGAACCAAAAGAATGAAGCTAGAAATCCTCGACGGCTACAACCTAAAAGGAACGATCCTGCTTACCTGCATAACATATCTTCCATCTGCATCTTTGACAACAAAAATTTCAAATAATGGAGTTCCAGGAGATGTAGTGACCAACTGCCTGCCACAAAGCATTTATCATGATACCTTTCAGCAGCAAAGATCAATTACATTTAAAACAATTCAATTACCTTGGACTGTAACTCCTTCCGACAAATCTGCCAACACCTGGTGTTATATGTACCAGTTTGCCAAAGGGATCATCAGAATCACTTGAGTAACCCACCCACCAGCCTACCTGTAATTACAAACAAAGCATTTTGGTCAACTTTACGGCAGTTTAGGTGATATTACCATACAGCAGTTTAAACTTAAAACTAGTTTACACTGAATTCATTACTATGAGAATGTTACAAAATAAGTTTGAGACTCATAATCAAATAAGGACCTTGTTTACACTGCCAATGTGAACACTCATACACAACTTGTGAAGTATAAAACTACTTAAGAAATTGGCACTCCCACCAATACTACTTAAAAGTTAATAAGTTGGTGAATTCTAGGAGCAGCATGAATAAGTTAAGCATAACACTAAATTATTAGAAACTTATCTTTTTTCAGTCCTCATCTTGTGTTATTTTGAACATCCATTAATAAAATCTTGGCCAAGGATGCCAACTAATATGGTAACAAAAACCTGACTAGTAGCATGATAGAAAATTGCTGGAAAAAACTGTAATATAGTTACCAAACCACTTCCAGTATATTTACACAATCTTGAAGCATCATGATATCTCTCTTCCTCTACTGCATTCTGCGGATGAAACAAAGATAATATTAGAACCAAATTTATGCATGACAGTTCATATTCAAAGAACTCCTATCGTCTCCTTTGACAATCGGTAACATATCATATTCTAACCTTCAGCTCAGACATTATAACAGCGACTGTATCCTTTGAGGTAGCTTCTGCAATAGCGACTTTTAACTTTGCTGCTTCTAGGAAGTCTTCCTTCTCAATTGCATCTTCAAGTTGAAACTGCCAATAATGACATTCAGTTAGCATAGATAAATAAATAATTTAAAAGTTCTCATTTAAAATATTTGAGAAAAAATCACTCTTGTATTTGGGTGAACAGATTGCTTTTGTACATCTAATCCTATGCAACTAGGGCAAGAGATTCTTGAATCTTCGGTTAAGTTCAACGAGAATGTACCCTTCTTAACTTTGAAGAAAGGCTTTACTCAATTTTCAAAAATTAAATGGTAAAACCACACACACACAGAGAGAGAGAGAGAGAGAGAGAGAGAGAGAGAGAGAGCTCCAAACACGAGGGAAATAATTCCAATTCCAATCCTTTGTTGAGATCAAAAGCCTCAACTACATAAATTTTGAAAATTTTTTAAACCATCTATTCCAATTATGAAATAACAGGCAGCCAATGCCAAATGTATGATATGATGTCATTGCTAATGGCAGACAAACAACACCCTTTACCAAGGGCAGCCATACCTTGGTTTTCAAACGAAGATTTCAAAGTGCATCCTAGCCAATCCGAATAAAAACAGGGACTTAGTTGAATCAACAAATTGAAAGGAAACATTTTGGGAGGCACACAATAACTACAGTAAAATCAACAATTATCTCATAGTCGTATTCAGAAGACAATTGCCATTGGTTGGCGTCACTTTTAGACTGTTCTGCAATATTGGTAAGGGAAATTCAACCCCCAAGAGGGGAACAGAACTGCTAAAACACCGTAAAAACAAACTAAAGAAGTCAAAGGGCATAGAACGGGATAACTATTACATATAGTCTTCTACAATATGACTCAGCAATTTAGTCAACAAGACAGCAGTTAAGGTAAATTATGCTCTTTCAAAAGAAGAACACAGTGAATACAAATATAATATAAGATATGTATTAAGCACCAAAAAAAGAAAGGAAAATAGGTATTAGGCAAGCAGCCAACCTCTACAAGAAAATCCTAACGAACCCACAACCCAACCCAGAAAACAACAGACACCCAAAAGGGCAATTTAAAAGAAAAACGAAAAAAGGGGCTACCCTTAGAACAGAGGCAAAGCTCTCAACTTGCGCAATCTCAGAAAAATGGCGAGTCCATCTATTCCAATCCCACTCCAAAGAAGAACAAGCAGTGCCACTATTATCGCTATTATCGTTACTGCAACGACAGAAACACAAATCTGAGCTCTTTCGGACTCTATTACAATTGGAAGACAACGAAATCTTCGAACTGGTTCTGTTGTGAAGAACACCGCAACCCCAGTTGAAAATAAAGCTGAAATTGGTAGATTTCTTGGCTGAGAAATCTATAGAACAGAAGGGTCTCAATTGGGGAACTGTTGTTGTTGATGCTTGCCCCAATCCCCATACATTTCCCACCACCATCTCTTCCTCTGCCGAGTTCTTATCTCTCTCACAAAGTCTGTCACCTTTTTGTTATTCAGAAACAAAGTTTGTTATTCTTGGTGCGGGTTTTGTGTGTTTTTTTGGTCTTCGAGAATGGAGTTGTGAGTTGCGACGACAGGCCCAGAGGCACTCAACAAGATAAGCTTGCAATTATATATTTGAACTAACATATAGAGATAATATTAAAAAAAAAGGAGGGGGCCCACTTATTAACATTTTTGTAACGGTCAACGTCAACCTAGGGAAGAAACTTTGGATTCAGCTACAACAGATGTGTTCTGGAAATTGACTGTAACTTATCAGTTCACTTTCAAGATAAGTAACTTGACATTCAGCGACAGTCTCGAAGTAACACAAAAAGAAGATTAGTGGGAGCAAAGTAGAAGGTGCATAATTTTCCATTTAAAATATTTTAGTTTAAACGAGTGGCCAAAGGCTACTCTTAGAAGAATACGCTGCACAATTTGCATCTGTACCAGCGGAAAGGAAATAGATGGGATAAGCTTGGACTTGTTCTTTCACTGTTCTGTTCTGGTTTCCAAATTTCAATACTCGTTACCATCAAATTCCAGACTTCAAAACATAATAAAAAGAACATTCTATTAATAAAAAGATAAGCAGCTTTACCAAATCACAGAAATAGACTCAAGCCTCTTAAGCAGACTCTGCCCTACTGTAAAAGAGTCCACAAGTAACCGCACAATTTCCTGTTTTCGAGCTTTCATTTTAACCCGTGTTATTCAGCTTTCATTGATGTACAAACTGCTAAATCAGAGAACCCATGCCAGCCCCCCAAAGCAATGACAACTACTAAACAACGATTCTCAGATCCAAAGAGGGATTCCTCCAGTAAATGCAAATCATTTAACTGAGAATCAAAATGTTCCAAGAAGTGAGAAAGAGATTCAGTTCTCCCTAGTGCAAATTCCTCCAACGAATACATTCATTTTTGACTCATTTCTCTAGCAACACTAATTGATGTTTCGAAATTCCAAGTTTCCTTTTTCTGATGACAGTGTGAATTGGCACAAGTTCACCATTGGTACAGAACCTTACACCTTTTATCAAGGGAGACGGGATCATTTGTTAATTTCCATGTCCACAACGCACCATCTGCTAATTACTCGAACAAGCATTCGCCTTAGGTTGACTTGTGCAGCCATCAAGGCGCAGCCTAAGCAAACTTCACCACTTATATTTTGGCTGAAGGTGAGAAACAAGTCCTAGATAATGCGAGTGTCCAAGAGACTAGTGTTGTGGCAAGGTCAAATGGCTGATAAGTATGCAATGAGCTGAAGGAACCGGATCTAAACCAGTCAATTCTCTATTTGACACAACTGCAACTCCATTTTCAGCATTTTCTAAATCCATGTTTGCATCAATTGGAGACCCAGCATTCCCTGTATGGACTAGGCGAAGCAGACCATGTAATCTCAACAAATATCTCTGACTGGGAGGTTCAGTCCTTACATAGCGAGTAGTTGTAACAACTGTTGAAGAAGATCGTTCAGAATCAGCACGAATATTGGATAAAGCACTAAGATCAAGGTCAGGAAAAACTGAGCATCGGCAGCGTGGACATTTCACATTCAGTCTAAGCCATTCATCAATGCACTCAACATGGAAGTTATGTGCACATGGGAGGCCTCGAACCTGCATGATTACCAACAACAAACTTAAATGACATCACAAAACAAAATTAAAATTCTTGCACTTTTAGATGAAGGTAAGTGCACCCTCTGACACTTTTCTCTATTTAATTTAATCCAAGATAGGCAACTGCATCACCAAGAGAGCTCTAAAACTCTACTCAACTGTCCAAATCGCATGAAGGATTTTTAACAATTTTCTCAATTCATATTGCATCCAGCTTTAGGTGGGGCCAAACAACACAAACAGCGATAACTAATACACATGACAAAAAGTTCTAATTTAGAGAATTACAGAATCTAGAAGGAAAAAAGATGAATAAGAAAAGGAAATTCACCTCATTCCCCACGTGAAACTCTTCCAGGCAGATAGGGCATTCACTGCAATCCGTTGGAACAGCCTTTAACCTAAACTTGGGAAGTTCCTGAATGAGTGCCTCAACAGCTTCTCTCTGAGAATACACAAGGGAGGGCGTCCAAAAATTTGGCACTAAAACTAGAAAATGAAGGGAGATACTTCCAATATAGAACATTAAATGGACTCTCGCTCTCCCCCCTCTTCTTCACTCATGCTTTATTGTTTTACCTGTGCAGGAGTCAAATAAAGTCCAGGATGGTATGCAGTTAGATCCTGGCCCATGCCTCTCATTTCTTGGCGTGCAGCTTCAAATGCCCAATCTGGTACCTGGACCATATCGACCAGAACCTGATTTATATTCAACAGAACAATATCAATTCAGACCTTCAAAGAGAAATGATAAATTTCAATACTTAAGATGCATGAAGAGCTACCCCATATTCTGAAACAGGAATTCCCTGCTGAGCACGTAATAGGTGAGCCTGTCTTCGAGTGAGCCACTGAAAGATTTGATATTAAAGGCATCAACAAGTAGAATAATTGAAATGTAAGTAACATCAGCAATGGCATTAAATATTTGGGCTCAATAAATAAATGCAACGTAAAAATGAAAATGATAGCTCCACTGCTCGCATATATTTGAGCTAAAGAAAGTAATCACACAAGGACAAGAAATTCACTAACCTTTCCAACAGACATGCAAGCAATACAGAGCAGTCCACAGTAGCTAAAAAGTAACCAAATTAGAAAACCCCATTTCTGACCTTCTTCTGGCAACTGCAAGAGGGAAAATAAATCACTTTCATAATTGGAGTCGCCTGAATGGTAGGAACAAGAGGGAAAGCCAAAACATTAGGGACTTACACAATTTCTTGCACTTGTAAACCAGAGTGAACCAATAATGGTCCATGCCCAGAGAAACGGATAGAGTAACATGGACAGTATAGAAAGAACTACTACTCTTCCGCAAAAACGGGCATACCTTTGCTGCCAGCCAAAATCCCTGAAGTGTGTAAAAGAGGTAAACAAATGCAAGAAGGACTTGTTTATCAATTATGGTCTGCGAATACTATATCAAACAGAATGCATATCAGTATTCAGACATAACATCAAATATGATGTAAATTGATTTAAAGATCCAAAGAAACTAAAGATCCAACTAAACAGATGAAAGACTTACAAACCCATTCCCGCAGCGAGTCCATTATCTATGAACATCAACAAGCGAAATACAAACACTGTAGTGTAATCAACCTACAGCAACGCAAGAATTTCCAGATCATTAAATCCAAATTGCATATACTCACTAATCTATAACAGTCACAAAAAGCTCAAATATAACACACAGAAAGAGACGAACTAACCACGATCCATATGTGCAATGGGTATGTACAAAGATGGTAACGCTTCCAACTGATAGCAACAATGATTCTGCAACCAAAATTGTTAAAGAAATGACCAAAGAAGCCGTAACTCTCGCCCTACTATCGATTAGCAAGATGATGCTCAACTAAAATGAGGAACACTAAGGACTAGTCCAAACTCTATAAAAGAGGAACTAAATGAACCAAACCCAGAAAAAAAAAAGTGAATTTTAGGCAAAAATTCCCAAAGAGAAAGGATACACGCTTGTTGCCAGCATGGACAAAAAGAAACCATCGTACCTGCAGGGAATCCAATTCTCAAAATCATAAAGAAAACATAAAATCCCACACAAGTACCACCAACAAACTCTCATAGAGAACACTTCAAGTAGATAGATTCGCATATATGTATAGAAAGCGGGAAAAGATTAGAACTTACCACTTGAAATCGACGCCTCTAATCGCCATAAATCCAAAACCCCAAGAACAATCACTAGAACTTCATTTCGCTACTAGAAACGCTCCAAATCTGAAGGCCCCAAATTATACAATCATTCATAAAGAGCTTCTGTACTTCAGAGACAGAAGTTGTGAAGCGAAGCAGAGAAAATGCTCCAAGGAGACGGGAGATTGACGGGAGTTTGCGACGTTCATGACGGCGTTAAGTGGGGTTGGGCAAAAGAAACAGTTGCGTGTGGGTGTTGCTTGCAGCGTAAAGGTCCCTATATTCGATGATGGATGAAAGCATAACTTTAAGTACGGAATCAGGTGGATGCCACGTGGTTTTCTTTGCTGACGTGTTCAAATTAGGCACACTAGCGGGTCTGCCACTTTAATTTTATCTTATCCCATGATCCTTTTCTTATTACTAATGCTTTTCTTATGCTTTTTGTTACAAATTTGAGTTAATACTCTGGGATAGGTCCGGCAGGCCTACCTGACGTTAACAGATGGATTGGGTCATTCACTAACTACGAGTATAATTTTTTTTTAGCCCAAACGGCTCACGAGTCAAGCTCGGGTTAACCAGAACTATTTAAGCTCGAGTAGCTGGTGGTCTAATTTAGAGCGACAAAACGACGTTATTTTATTAAAAATGATTGTGGTTCAACCTAAAGTGATAAAACGACATTGTTTTGTTAAAATTGATGTTATTTTTTTGAATTTTTAAACAAATAAGAAATCGAGTTTAGTCAACCTGACTTGCCTTCAGTCCAGTTGAGTTACAAGCCGGGCCTAGTCGGATCCATTGTCATCTCTATTCAGAACAAATAAAATTCCGAATATCATGATATTAATTTTAGTTATCATATAGTATAGTATTAATATTAAATATCATTTTAGATAAGTTTATAAAGTTATAAAGTACTCTTAATTTTATATGACTAAAATTTGTTTTTATTATTAATGTTAACATTCAGTAATTATTATTTAATTACTAAAGATTATTTTCAGTCCTATTTTTCTTTCCAAAGTATATTATCATTTCTTATTTTTATTACAATCTAGTCTTTTGTTAACTTGAAAAAGAATATAAACTTCAAGAATCAAGACGGCAACTCGCATGTAATGTCCATCAATAATAGTAATCGAAGATTTTCTTGTTTACATGCCTTATTATAATTATAAAAAAGATAAAGCAATATTTCTATGATGATATAACTAAACAGGTTTGTCCATAATAATCACTAGACGATATAGTACAATGAATTATATAAACTGAGTCCATCAACAATTTAAAAGCAATTTGTGGTATTAATCAATGTAAGTGATAATAATCTATTGGTTTGGCAATAAATCATAGTTATTAACATAAAACAATTTGTTAAGTTAACACGTTAAACGAATCTCAATAACAAGACTAAAATTAATAAAACTATAAGATCTGAACTAAATATCCAATTCTTTAAAGTAACTAATTAAAAAATATGGATTTACTCAACTAATGAATCAAATTTATACTTTCAAACAAATAATATGGGATATCCTAAGCATCATATAATAAAAGAACTATGATAGTAAGAGTTCGTGCCATAAATCCAATAAAGTAGAAGAGAAACTTAGAAAACAATATTTACAATTATTAATTTCAATTTTATATTACATATTTAAAATTTATCTTATACATAAACCAGAAATTAAGAGAAAAAAATGAAAAACCTAAAATTTCTTTCCACTCAAAATTTCATTTAGTACAAAGTTCTTATCATTAAAGAGAGTCTCATTATCAACATCATTCTAAGCTCAATACACCAAATAACATGTCAATAGGAACACCACCTTCAACCTTATCAATATTATCCTATCCACTGCAAAAAAACTTCTACTATCAATTTTATAGTACAATCTTTCCCTTTTTTTCATTCTCATTTTAATAATCTTTAAATAAACTTTTCATTTTCTATTTCACATCATTACTAACTTTCTTGCAAGTATCAATATTAACTTTGGTCTCAATTAAATATTTCTTTAACCTAGTAATTCATCATCCTTTCAAATATTTGTTACAATAAAAGCAAATATTATAGTTCTTCACGCTCGGAACTAAACTCACTAAGCCCAAATTGGATCATCAAATCTTGTTGTAGAGATTGAATTATCTTAAGCACTTGAATTTTCGTCCATTTATTTGTAAAAATTAATAAATTCATAAATCAAAATTAAGTTAATAACTTCTATCAAAATAAAGTGTTCTTCTAATATGGTTTCATTTTCAACTACAATATTCCTGATGCCAGTAAACTTACTGCTTGCAAATATGAAATAATTATTAGGCTAGAACTAAATATGTTTTTACTCTAATTTAAAACATATGAACTCTAAATTTTTAGTTTTTACTAAGCATTTTTCTTTGAGTAGTGTTCCTATTAGTATATGCTTAACTTTGAGAAAAATAAGATTATGTAAGAACTTAAATAACTAACTTTAATCCCATTGGATCATTTATACAAATAAATAACAGTTGATTAGATTTTGTGATTGATTGTTTACAGAAACAAGTAACAATAGAAATAATAAATGATTGTTCATATTTCATAAGTAGTGTTATTAATTAGATTTTGGCCCAATCTAATCCCATAAGATCATTTTTACAAATAAATAATTTGACCAAACATATTATGTCCTATTCTTCTTTTAAGGTCTTTTAATGCCCTTATGAAGTTAGAAGTGTGACAAAAATGAAGCATTAATTTCATCAAATAAGTCATAAAAATTCATAGTTTTAAAAACCGGACCGGACCGGCCGGTCCGACCGATGACCGGTTGGCTATCCGGTCCGGTTCACCCTTTAAAATCGGTTTTCAATTGAACTAGTGAGAACCGGCCAAAACTGGTCAATTGACCGGTCGGACCGGTCCGACCACTGGTTCAATAATTTTTTTTTATTTTTTTGTTTTATTTTTTGGTTTTTTTTGTATTTTTTAAATATTATTAATATTATATATAATTAAATATAATTATTGCATAATTATGATGTCACACCGGTTCGACCGGTGGTTGAACCGGTCAAACCGGTGACCAGTAAGGCCTCCGGTTCGATGACCGGTCCGGGTTTCAAAACACTGTAAAAATTAAACCATAATAACTTGGAAAAACATTAAATCAAAAAACTTGGAGAAACAACCAAAAAAAGTCACAAAAATGAAGCAAGAAATAACCAGCAACCTAGAGGTGAAGAGAGGAGTTATGAGTGGCAGTGAGATGATGGCCAAGCTGGCGGTGAAGAGTGACAGTAGGGACTAATGATCATCATCATCAACAACAACACCCAGTTGAAATCTTGTTGAGGCGTGGGATCCGAAGAGGTTTGATAGTGTGCAACCTAACGATGCCTAACAAAGTGGTTGTTTCTGATAGACCCACACACAATACACCATGATGATACTATAAAATTATAAATGGATGTGCAGACATATTCAAAAAGTTACTAAAAAATTTAAACACAAAACATACCTAAATACAAATAACTAATAAAAAGCAACAAAAAAGGTCATGCAATACTACAAAATATGTCAATGAATAACAATAAATGGTACTAGAAAAAACCTGGACAAGATTAACTCCAACCAGGCCTGTCACAACCTTAATTATGCTAAGTAGGAAACTAACTAGGAGGTAAGTATTACGCAATAAATGCAAAGGATAGGGTTTAATATAACTTACAAGAACATGAATGTTCTCTTTACGTGAGAACTTTTACTCATATATTAGTATGTCATATCATTCTTGATCACTTTCTCCTAGTTCTTTTTAGGCTTTCCTTTTTTTCCTCTACAGTCTCTAAGTATTATTTTTTTGCATCTTCTCACTACAGCGTCAGGGTGTCTCCTTTTAATGTGTTCAAGTTACCTAAGCCTTGTCTAGCTCAATTTGTCATTAATTCCAACCATCTTTAATTTGTCTCTAACCATGAGATTCCTAACTCTATCTCTTCTAGTGTGGTTACAAATCCACCGAAGCATCCTCATCTTCGTCACCAAGCTTATTATTGTGTATTTGTTTTATGGGCCAACAATTCGATCTATATAACATGATTGACTTAATTGCTAAGCGATAGAATTTTCCTTTAACCTTGAATGGTATCTTTTTGTCACATAGAACTCCTGATGTACTTGTCAATTTGAGCCACCTTTATATGATATGATGTGCTATATCTTCATCAATCTCTCTATTGCTTTGAATGATAGATCCTAAGTACTTAAAACACTCCTTTCGTGGTATACTTTGTGATCTAATCTTTACCTTCACATTAGTAGCCACTTGATGACCTGAAAAATTACATTATAAGTACTCAGTCTTAGTTATATGGTAAGGAATAATGATACAACTTAAAATTTGGTGGTTAGGAGACGACTTAAAAGCTGGCGAGGGTAGCGAGTGTTAGTGAGTTGCATAGTGGCTAATGGCAGTAGCAGTAAGCTAGAATGAGAAAGGATTGATGATAGAATAGAGGACGGCAAAGAAGGAGACTTGGCTAAGTAAGTGAAGAGCGATTGAAATGAGGAGAAGAGATGCAACACTAGGGTTAAAAGTTTTTTCCTTTTAGTTTAGTCCTTATAGTTTCTAAAATTGCAATTCCTACCAGATAAATACCAATATTTTGAGTACTAATCAATCCTAACTAAAATAATCGATATCAATCAATATCTTTTTCCCAATATGATATCTTGAATTTGAATACCATTTTGCAACTAATATAGCACAAATCGGTTGATACTAACTAGTATATAACGATGTTTATTTCTTTGATAAAGGATGTTTGTGCCTTTTAAAAATGTATAAAAGTGCATTTACCAAAAGTGGAAAATAAAAGAATTCAAAGCGTGAACATGCCTTATAAAAGTGTTTAAATAAGAAAAGAAATAGAAGGCTTCCTTTTATAAGATGTACCAATGCCTTAAAGAAATGTCAAGACATGTGTCTATATAAAGAAAAGGAAATGTTAGACTTCTTCCATAAGGTATATGTTGGGACCCGATCTGAAAACTGGATCTCAACCGAAAAAAACGAAACGGAAATGGCCGAATATAAAGCGAAACATGAAACAAAAGTAGACGGAAAATGAAAACGAACGAAAGCAAAATCAAAAGAAAGGAATATAAGGCGGAAGCAAAATCATAAGCGAAAGCAAAGAATGGTATTTACAACACAAAAGTAAATCTAATCTTAAAGTGGAAGAATCGGAAGCAAATCAAAACGAAGCAAACTTCGGATTAAATCGAATCGAAACCAATTTCTGACAACCGTGAACAAATATTTTAGGAAAAGCATTGCGTTGGAAATCTTAAGACTATCGGTCTAAACTAATCCAACTCTGTGTACATTTTTTTTTCTCTTTTCATTCTTTAATCATTCTCATACAAAGCACTTCAATTCCTCATTTGGACAAATTCATCCTCAAC
>JANIJH010000006.1:65987060-66011385 GCA_024520975.1 Erythroxylum areolatum | reverse complement strand
GTGAACACGGGATTTAATTACTTACTGTGTTTGCCGTGTTAACGTGGAAGCTATGGCTTCAAAAGAAAAAAAAATGTATACTGAGTTTTAAATCGACTGATGTAGTACGCCACTCTCGCGGGGCGCGGACTCGGATATCACCAACGATATCGGGTTCGGGTCTTGCGGGAGTGGGGTGCTACATAGCATCCATATCAGGTTTCCCCATTAAGGCCCGATATGGGTCATGTCCACACTGATCGGAATCTATTTTTATCCATAATTAAATCCATTGATTTAGATCATTTATTGGGTCACTTTATTATCTTTATCCAAAACAAATTACGTAACTTAACCGATAAGTTATTGAAAAACCAAAAAATGTAATTAAATATTATCCAACTTTATGGGAAAAGTCAAGAATATCCAACATGGAGAGATTCAACACATTCATGGAAACTTTGCTCTTGCCCACATCCACTTCTTATTCTTTTTTTTCCTTTTGTTATACCTTTTTGATTACTACATTTTGGATCAAGTAACATAAATTTCTTAAAATTTTAAAGTGCTTCAACTTCTTAGATTAATTTAAATGGAATATGTTACTTGATTTTGTGTAATTTGTTCCTTAAATAATTTATTTAGAATATATAACTTATAAATTATTTATATTTATATTTATATTACAAGTTCAAAAAATAATTATTATAAATTTATTTGTTATAAAAACTAAAACATTTTGTTCCTTATAAAATTAACACCAG
The DNA here is from genome assembly GCA_024520975.1 of Erythroxylum areolatum. Classification (NCBI taxonomy): domain Eukaryota; kingdom Viridiplantae; phylum Streptophyta; class Magnoliopsida; order Malpighiales; family Erythroxylaceae; genus Erythroxylum; species Erythroxylum areolatum. The sequence goes on along the minus strand of JANIJH010000006.1, from coordinate 66,010,642 downwards.
CCATAAATTCTCGTCCACAATATGTGAATCATTTTCTTATACTTTTATTGTTTTTCAAATTAAAATGATTCTTCAAACATAATGTCAAAAGTGACTATGCAAATATATTATATCAAATAATAGAATATATTAAGGTAGAGATGTCCATTTCCTCTTTTTGTAGAGTTGCACCTTGCAATATCAACAATAACAATATTTAGTATACATCTCAATAAGACATGGAGTGTAAGGAGATTTAATAGTTTGTAATTTTACACTTAATTAATAGTGAAACTATCTCCAAATGACCCACATGAAGTAGGAAGGAGAAAAAAATCAACTAAATATACATAATAAATAATAAATAGTAGTGAAAAATACCACGTAAAATGATAATAAAAATAAATACGTACAAATATATATATAATAGGAATTAGCATACATCTATATATATTCTTACATTAAACCTCAAAGTTTAAATGAGATGTACACCAAAGTTAATGCATAGATACTCTTATGTTATAAACTAACTTCAATAAAACAAACTTGTTCATTGACAAGAAAATTGAAAAGGTAAAAGTATAAGACCTGTAATTGCAGGTCAAAGAGGTAGCAAATGGTAAGAAGTTAGCTATTGTATTATAGAATGAAATAGGAGAAAACAAAGTAGATAAAAGACAACCTTAATTTAATACTAATCATCCAGCTGGAGAAAAAGAAAAATGCTTGCTTCTCCTCTTATCTTAGGTTATGTATAAAAATATTGGTTTGGTAACAACGTGGCATATGAGTCATATTGCAATCAACGGTTAAATATACTAAAATCTTGTGTAATTTAACTTTATTTTAATTCTTATATTCTAAAATTTATTATGTATTTTATGCATTATTTTATCATAATAATCCCTTTATTATATTTTATTTATTTTTAGTCAAGCAAAGTAATATTAAAATTATTAAATTTCAATATAATGTTGTTTTAGATTTATGAATTAAAAAAGAATATGATAGAAAGAGTTGTATCATAACTAACAATATTCCCAAAGGATATGTGAAAGTTTTAAAATATGATAATTAAAATAAAAATTAAATCATAAAAGGTTTTAATATAATTACAATTAATAGATAATTGCACCCTTTCTCTAAGTGGATTTGAAGAGCATCAGCGACTCGTGTTGTATGACATTTTGGGGCCCAAACATAACCTTAAAAGAGGAGAACCAGAAATTGGGTCCAAATGATGCATCGAGAGCCTATGTTACGCTATAGTCACCAATGACGTTACAAATTAATGGCATATTTGATAGAGTAAAATAATTATTCTATTATTGATATATTTCTAAAGAATAATTATTCTTTTGTTAAGTTAAAAATAATATATAGAATAATTTAGTTATTCTTATGTTTTCAAAAATAATTAAAGATGCCTTTATTTCATATTTTTATCTATTCTGTGAAACGCGGAATAGATAAAGACAACCTTTCTCATTATTTATTATTATTATTATTATAAGAAAATTAATAATAACAACAAGAAAATTAATAATATTATTTTTTTGTTAATTATTAACAATAATAATAATAACAATAAATATTTTAATCTTTTTATTAATTATTTTTTATTATTGTAAATTTATATTTTTAAATTAAATATTTATATTTATGAACAAATTAAAATAAGTAATATTTATTTTATTTTATCCTTTGTCTATTTTTATTTTTTAAAATTACTATTTGTTTGCTTATCTATTTCAACTAATCTCGGCTTTATACTGATAGCACCGTCGTTCAATTCGAGGGACACCTCTGTTGTCATTTACTACGTAGCAAGATATGACTTGGTCACTTATTTGACGGGAGTGAGCTTCTCTCTCAAGATTTAATGTCCATATGACACGGTACCTCTTTTACCAGATATGCTGATCTCATGAATGACTGAGATCTCTCTCTGTTTTTTCATGCGTTTCAGTTCAAAGAAAATTTGGCCCTACTTTCCACAAGGGTTATTATGAAACGAGTGCCGTGAGCAAACTTTCATAACTTTGTTACACCTCCCTACTTGGTTTCTTCTTACCAACAAGAACCTGAATGTGAAATCCGACAACTCTTCGTCATCAATCAGTCTTCTTACGAAAATTTGAAGCTGAGTACATCAAGCAATAGGGGCAAATAGACCTGGTGTATTTTTCAATGATGTACAAGTTATGGAACCCCACAAAAGAAAGAAAAAGTGGTCCATCGATATGCTCTTCCCATGTGCCCCTTCGCCTCAAGCACAGCCATCCTTGACAGTTGGGGAACCAAACATTTGGAAAACGGGATCTATTATTTAAACGTGTATGCAGTACGTAAACGCCGTCAGGCATTGATGTTTCTGCGATCCCTTGGCTCGTTTATCGGAATGAGCATAACCTTTTCTTCTTTTTTTTTTCTTTCTGTTAATTTAGAAAAGAAAAAAAAAAGCTTTTAAATGTTTGAGTATATCGATTGAAATATCAACAACAGGTAAGGCGTGAAAGCTGTCTCCTCACAGAAGGGGACAACGGAGAAAAGACAATTGCGCGACGGCTCTTTGGATCAGTTGCAGAGAGATGAGAAGGTAACGATGATTTGGATGTAACGATGGGTGAAAAAACCATCGAAAATGATTATGATTCTCAAATCATTAATTATTTGGTTCATGGTAAAAAGAATGAGATAATGAGGGCATTTGAAGCTCCAAAGAAAATGAGAATTGTGATTATGCAAAACTGAATCAAACCTTCTTCTATTTCTATTTATTGCTATTCTTATTACATCATTAACGTAAAATAATTATAACACAAGACTGGTAATTATAAGCTTCTTGCTTAATTATGATTATTGATGATTCCGTATTTTTGTCAACAATTTTGTTGATTTTTTTATTTTATACATTTATTTAAATTTTGTAAATTTATTTTATTTTAACTTTTATTTCTTAAAAACTGATAGCGAACTTGGCATGCCAGTAAAAGATTAACTTTACCTAAACCCTCGAAACTATATGTTATGGGCCTATTTTAAAATATAAGCCATTCACTTTCATTAATTTTTCTGATATATGTTTTGCTAGACATGAACTATCTGTTCATTTGGCGCATCCAATTAAATCCTAATACCATTATTTTAGAAAATATTATATTTTCTAAAATGTGATACCAAATTGTTTGTTGGGCCAAAATTCAAAATGAAATTCATACGTTACCTTTACTTAGAGCCATAAAGTAATTAGAAGTCGTGTTATTCTAATATGTAAACCATTCATTTTGGATATGAGATGATTTCATTTTAAATTGCAGGAAATTTTTATTATAATTTTTTTGAATTATCTTCAAAGAATCTAAATTATCTAAATTGACCATAAGATTACATATTATCGAATCTCTCTAAATTATTTATTGAATAAAATAATATCATTTTAATTAATTTAATTAATTAATTTTAGACATTACTAAAATATACTATTTTATTTAATGAATAAAACAATGTCATTTTTATCAATCAAATTGAATCACTTTAAATAGAACCCGAACTCAATATGTTATCCATTGAATAAAAAGAAGAAGTTTCGGTTGACCATATTAAGTTTCTTTGACTTAACTTGAGAATAATGTTTTGCTCATTAAATAAAATAATGTTATTTTATAAAACTTAACAAAATAACTCAACTTGACTATTACTTAAAGTTTTGAAAAATTTTTCTAAACCCGAATTTACTCGAATTCCAACCAAAATGAATTTTATCTTTCGACTTTATATGTTATTAATAACTATACTTGGTATTGTTTTTACAACAATGCCTTAAATAAGACATTAAATATGCTTACCTAACAAAGTTCAGCTCGGCAAGCTTATTTTCCGGCGGATGATCCTTGGTTGAAAATCAAGATCTGTTCCCATTTCAAAGAATACGATAGCAATACTTGCTCGAAATTTGTCGCTCTCATTATAATTTAGGACCAGACACTGTAAGGATTGCGGCCATGTCAGAATACGCTATTGAATTACATGAAAATTCATAACTAGCTACTTATGATTTAATTCAACTCTTGAGCGTTTTTTTTTTCATAAAATGGGAATTCGAATTAATGTTTGTTAGGTAAATTTATTAAAATTTGCAATATCATATCTCATTAAGTTTTTACTAGTTTGAATCGAATAATCATTGGAATATATTTAACTAATCTCTAGATTAACTTTTGAAATTTGAGAAGGCTTAAAGAGAAACTGGAACAAACAACATTAATAATAAACAGTGTACCGTATTGTGTTGTTACGAATGCCTTAACTTTGTATCTAGAACGGCAGAAATTGAAAACAGAATGACCCCTAATCAATGAATGAGTGTTACAATTTGACGCGGTCTCGCAAAACAGTTGTTTAATGAGGTTGGCACTGTCACTTCCCCTAAGTTCCCTTATGTGGTCCTATTGAGCCATCTTTATTTGGCCGGTTACGGATATTGTCGTATTAAATGTAGTATGATTTGTCTAAATCGTTATATTTATGGATTACGCTATAACAAGTCATTTAGACTTCAGACTTCCTTTGATATTGATAATTCATAAGTCAATTATTTTAAAAAAAAAACCAAGTACTGCCTTAAAATTTTGACTTGAAGATAAATCATTACTTGTATATATGTAAGCTCAATTGGAATATTCTATTTTTCCCCTGTTCAAATCGCTGCCAGTGAATCACATGAACTTGTTCTCTGCCATAATTCAGACAAAGGCTCGGATGAGTTAAAAGCTACTCATCTTATTTATACATATACTCGTTTCCCTAATTTTGAGAAAAGAGATTCAGTACACAAAAGGGTACCCCCCAAATCCGGTTTTAGCTATTTAGGTGTTAAGAGGCATCATGCATTTAACTTGGAAGTAGGTTTCACCAATAATACAACAAATGTTGGTAGTAAATATCGATTAAATAACTCCAGTTACGAAAACTTACTAAAAATTAAGTGGTAAAAAATAATTTATTACATAATTTATAGACTAATATATGTATTAGATAATTTATTTAATATGTAATTAAAAATTGGTATATTTAAAATATAATAATTATTAAGAATTTAACTGTTGTAAAAAAAGGCCATTTACCATCCTTTCTTCAATTTCATACTTGTGCTTATAACTAGGATACCTGCTAGACTGAATTAGAGTAGAGTCTATACACCATCTGTGGAGGACATGCGGACCACGTCCGTGATTCACATTCACATTCACATTCTTAATCTGTATTCTTTTGCGTGTATCGCAACAGTCCACAATAGGAAAACTGACCCCGACCCATGCCACCAATGTTTAATCGCTGTCCTTGCCAAATTTATTATGGCTTGTACATGTTTGAGATTTGGAAGATATCTGTGATCCACCATCTTCGAGATTCAAGGAAAGTAACACCAGAAAAGAAAAGGATGTCCACATAAAATATTTAATTTTTTTTCTTCGTATTCTTTTTGTTTCATCACCGTAATTTCCATTAACTTAATGCTCGCAATCTTATAGTAATTAGGATGCAGAATATTTCAAATATTTCCAATCGCAAAGTCACATAAATCAAAGACTCCTGTCCTGTGGCGTGCAAGGTGCTTTTATATTACTCTCACTTTCTTGAAATATTATATTTATGGTGAAAATTGCATATATAATCATTTTGTACAAGTAATGTACGTAACAATTGCCACTACATACTTGGTTGGAATAATCAAGTGTAGTCAAATGTTACCAAACCCACGTTATATTTAGCTCCCTCATATTCAATTCCTACAATCAAACTACGCAGAATTTAACCCAGCACAAAATTTAAAACTTCTTAACTCATCAAATGATTGGCCAACCACAATTTATAATCATAAGTTCAGTTTCAACAAGTTAAAACCAACTCCATTAAGTTTTCCAATTTTGGAAAAGAAAAAAAAGAGAGAGAGAGTTGTGACCTTGTGGGTGTTACATGATGTGACTTTTGAAACAGCAAAAATTGAAGTAAAAATTACAAAAAGATAAATAAATTTTAATGAAATGAATAACATATTTTATAAATTAAATTTAATTACTTTTATCTCATTTCTGAAATAATTTTACACTTGTAAATGCCTCCAAACTATTTTGTGTATAATCTTCTGAAAATTACACTAACTTTTAAAATATTTTTAGTTAATAAAACTTCAGCATAAAACTAAAATTTATACCCAACCATAAATATAAATTCCTTTCATGAATGTAGAAATTATCTTGTAGTTATACCAATATTTCAAGTATGAAAGATACTAATATTTATCAAATATTTATCAAATACTTGTGATATAAACACCCATCTTGAAAAATTTTTAAAACTTTCTTCTAATTTTCAATTAAAAAAACACTTCTCTTAAATTAAAAATAAGGATAAAATATATTTAACAAGAATATAACATTTATACCAATTAAATGCTACTTATATGATGAGTTAACTTAACTCTTAAACTCAAATCAAATTAATTAAATTCAATACATATTAATAATTTATTATAATTATATTTAATTATTAATTTAAGTCACATATAATTAATTCAGATCAATGTAAGTGTTAAATTGAATTATTATATTAGTGATATTTAGGTAGTACACATATGATTTTCATATTGTATATGTTTTGTCATTATTTTCTAATTAAAATGTAATAGAAATTATCTTTTGCGAAAAAAGAAAACTAGAAAGAGTTTTTGTTGAAATTAAAAAATTAGAAGATTTTTTCAAAAATTTCTTTTAATATATATATATATTAGAAATTCAGAAAGGAGTTGTCCCGTAAAAAAGGATGCTGTGTATGTAATTCAAAATTCCGTGTTCATACTTCATACTAAGTTCGACTATCTGACTAAAGCCGTGAATATATATATATATATGTGTGTATATAATAAGGCTAATTACCTAAGCTTATACTTCACGGCTTCAAAATTCCATGTTCATACCAATTTTGACTATCTGACTAAAGCCGTGAATGGGTGAGTATAAGCTAAGGTAATTAGCCTTAAACTTCGGTAGATCGCAAGTTTTAATTTAATTAGGTCATAATTTTATGGTAAGGTAATTTATAATTTTACGGAAGAGTCTGAGACTTTGAGTTTGCCCAAAAGTGGATGAATATAGGGTAGTATCTAATGAAAATATTTGAGCTTAGTTAATACAAACTCAATGTCTAAGTGCGGCCGATAAATTTCTCATTATATTTTTTACAAAGAAACTATGAGACTTTCTAGATCATATTGACTAAGCTAAAATTAAAATTGCGTATCTCTGGATCATATTGACTAAGCTAAAATGCTGAAAATATAGAAAGTGTTTGTTTCCAGTAAGATAAATAAAGTACCTCATCACATACTACCGTTAAGTTTCGTTTGGTTGGTGGAAAAATAAAGTGAATTTGAAATATGATTCTTCAGAAAATAAATATATAGAAAGTAAAGATATTCACATGTTTGGATACTTATAAGAATTTTAATAGAAAAGTTAGGTGGATTCTTATTATAGTATTTGGTATGCAACAGTATTTTATGGAATATAACTTAATTTTGACTTGTGCTTTCAATTATATCGCTACAAATTGAATAAAAATTGAAATCATTAAATAAAAAAAAATGTGAAATTGAAGATTGTTAATTAAAACTTCTTAGCAACAACATTCAAAATCTTACTAACGAGAGAACAATAAAAATAGTTGAACACAGTATATGAATACCGGTACGTACCGGTCGGTAGCTATCTACTAGACCAAAATTTGTACGAAATAAAAGGTGGATCGTATCGGGTTTAAATACCAATCAGTATCGGGTCGTTTCGGATAATACTAGCCAGTATTCAAAATACAGGTCGAATATCGGCCGATACCTGAAATTTTAAAAAATAGAAGGATTTTTTGTAAAATTTTTAAAATTTCCCTCCCTCCCTCTTATCTCTCCTTCCCCTCTTTTTTTTCAAAAATTTTTAATGAGTTATTTTATTTATTTCAATTTTTATAATTATTGTGAAACTTTTTTAAAATAATAATAAATATTTTTTTATTACTAATAATAATTATAAATTAAATAAAACTTACAAATAAACTATTTTTATTTTTATTTTTATTTATTTTAATATTTTATATAATATTTATTAATAAAGTATTAATAAAATATTTTATTTTTTAAAATAAATAATTAAAAAATTATTATTTATAAACTAATATTTATTTTAAATATTTTTAATTAAAAATTTATTTGAAATTTATATATTTTAAAAATATATATTTAAATTTAATTATATTTATTAAAAATTAAATTAAAATTGTAATTATTATTTATTATTATAATTTTTGGAGACAGGGTTAAAAACATATAATCCAACTATATAATATGACAATGAACTATTTTGTAATTTTTAAAAAAATTTAGGGACCATTTCATAAATTTAAAAAATTACCCGAAACGGTACTCGGTATTAACCGGTACCGGTATAGTATCGTACCAGAACCTAATCTGGTACCAAGTTCAGTATGGTATTCGTGACATTGATTGAAGAGGAAATAGGGTTTTATAAAAGAGTTGTAGTAGAGTGGAGAGAGAAAAAATGGCTAAATTGACTAATATATATTTTAGATTAAATTTATGAGAAAAATAATCTAAATACCAATGAGGTACTGGGAGTTAGAATATAAGTAAAATGCTACTACTTTCTCTAAATTGATAAAATTTTTACTTTCTTAATTACTCAAAAATAATAAACCAAATGTGATAATATAAATTTTTTAAAAAATATTACTTTGCCAAGCAAGAATCTATGCTAATCAAACAAGGACATTTACTAATTTTTTTAATGATACGAAGACCAATTAAAACCTTATGTTGAATAATTAACTTTCATTTTAAAATAAATATGGAAATTCTAAAATTTTCTATAGTGTCCTTTTAAATTATATGTGTCAAATTCTTTTCTGACTTCACTTTAAGGATCAATTTGTAATTCTATTAATCTTAATTTTAACCTAAACAACTTAACTGATGTTGAACTAAAACATCAAAAATTATTTTCAAAACTTAAAAACTTAAAAATTGTCCCTTAGTAACTATTTAAAAATTGTGGGCCTTGTACGACATATGTAGTATACATGCTAAGATTTTAATCTTCTCTATTTGCACCTCCTTCCTTACGGCGCCTATACTCCTAGAAGAGGTTCAAATATTGTTTTTATTGCTATTGTTTGGAAATCGAGACTTCGATATCGCATGCAATAGAATAAGAACAAAATTTGGTTTGTTTAATTTTTCAAAGGTAAGATTACTTAAATTCTATAGCATGATTAACATATAAAATATAATAAAATTTTAATTATAATCCATACATTATTCCGAACCATAATCATTTTTTAGTGGGTTTTCTCAAGTCATTTATGAAAAACTTAACTACTATAGTCATATAAGTATCTTAAATTTAATAAAATCCACGTAACGCGTTGAAAGAACTCTACAACTATTGTAGAGAGGACTTGACAAGAAACGCTAGTTCTTTTCGAATTAATTGGGTGTTTAGTTTATTGAAATAATCATTCTATTCCTACTAATAGGTTATTCCTTTATTTGATTGAAGAAATTATGCATAATATATAATCAAAGGGTTTACTTATTTCTTGAGTTTGAGAAATAAGTAAACTTATCAACCCCCTATTTTTATCTATTCTAAATAGTTGGGAATAAAATTGAAGGCATGTTGAACAAAAATATCTTTAAAGAATTCACATAATTACTTAGCTGCTAAATAATAATAATAATAATAATAATAAAGGTTAATTACCAAAAAAAGTCCAAACTTTCGCTAAATTTGCAATTATAGCTTGAACTTTAAAAGATAATAATAAAATGTCAAAACTTTCAATTTTTTCAATTCTAGCCCGAACTTCAAAAAGTAGCAATAAAATGCTTAAACTTTCAATCTTTTGAATTCTAACCTAACATTAGTATTTATGTTAAGTTTGCTGACATAGTTTGCCACGTGTTTCAGAAACCTGAACTATTAATATATGTTAGCCAAATTTAACATGATAGATAAAGATTAATAGAACAGCGTCGTTTAATCATAGAACTAAAACGACATCGTTTAATCACATAATTAAAACAATGTTGTTATTTAAAAATGATTTAAATAAGATCATGCATCCCTGACGACCTTATGCTTTGATTTCAGTTTTTTTCTTTGATTTTCAGACTATGTAGTCTCGATGCTCTCGCATTAAGGGTATCAAGAGAACGAACTAAAAATGAAGAGCTTATTGGTATAATACGTTGTAATACGAAAGTAGTTTGAAATGTCAAAAAAATAAATAGAAAACAAAGGGTTGAGGGTATTGAAAGAATAATAGATAACATCGGACTAGAATTGAAGAAATTGAATGTTTGAGCATTTAATTGTCATCTTTTGAAGTTTGGACTAGAATTGGAAAAAAATTAAATGTTTAAGCATTTTATTACAATTTTTAAAGTTCGGGCTATAATTAAAAAATTGACAAAAAATTGAGCTTTTTTTGGTAATTAACCTAAAAATAATAATATAGTTAGTAAGGGCTACTTGGATATTTTGGTCTTTTTATTAGTTATTCCTTTGTCATTCTAAACTTATGTTTTCAAACCAAATTTTGGCATTACATCATCATTAAAAATTCTTAGGAATAAACTAAACTAAATAATACTCATTTCATTATATTCCACATCTATTATATTAATAAAGAATAACTATTTAATTCCTTATCTATTCCAGCAGGTGAACCAAGTAGACTATAAATCTATTTATAATAGTTTAAAACCTTTTACTAATTTAATTGAAATAAAAATCTAATGTCAATTACAATTTAAGTCTTTATTTATTAAATATCTTATATTTAATCATAAAGTTTCTTAAACTTAACGATAAGTATAATTTGATTAAAACATTTTTTCAATACCAATTCTTTGTATGTAACTTATTACGTTCCTTAGTATGTTAGGAATGAATATAAAATATAAACTTAAATTATATTTAGGATTAGATAAATTAAACTCTTTTAATTTATTAATTCTCTAATTAAATAATTTATATCTACATATTAAGATTGATATTTAACATTACATCTTGACTGCCTAAATATTTAAAGATGCTAAAGTAGTTTTGACTAACTTTTTATGCATAATTTTTGTGTAGAATTTCAATCATTTCATCATATATTATTTTGATTAAACATAAAATTTGAAATTAATTTCTATTCTATATGAGTTGGTAAATCACCACTAGAAAGGTAACCGTAGGTATGGTATGACTACTAGTAATGATGGCCCGGGACTAGCCCATGATTCCATCTTAAACCTTTGAAATCCCTAATTGTTCATACTCGTTTTGATTTAGTTGTTTCATAAGTCCTACATTAAAAATAGAATATCTAATTTTAAAATATGCATAGAATGTTTATTGAAAAGTCAAATCCAATAACATGCACTCTTTGTTCAATGAAAACATGCACAAAACATATATGCACAAAGGCTAATCGATTAGCTGTAGAAGGCGTGTTCTAATGCCACGATATAAAACTTTATATATCAAGAACATTAAATAAATTCAATGCGAAAAATAAATTATATACCTCTAGTTTAAACCAAAACACTTCAAATATAAAAACTATTTATTTTAAAATCCCTAATTTAGGATAAATAATCCTAATTGTTCATACTCGTTTTGATTTAGTTGTTTCATAAGTCCTACATTAAAAATAGAATATATAATTTTAAAAAATGCATAGAATGTTTATTGAAAAGTCAAATCCAATAACATGCACTCTTTGTTCAATGAAAACATGCACAAAACATATATGCACAAAGGCTAATCGATTAGCTGTAGAAGGCGTGTTCTAATGCCACGATATAAAACTTTATATATTAAGAACATTAAATAAATTCAATGTGAAAAATAAATTATATACCTCTAGTTTAAACCAAAACACTTCAAATATAAAAACTATTTATTTTAAAAAACTTGTAGAGAATATATATTTTATTTATGTGCAAGATTCTTCTAATTTATGCCTCTAACTTTTATATTACCCCTAATGAATAACATACAGACATATTTATAGGTTAGAGATCTATAACAACTTGTAATATGTATGTTCATTATATCTTACTATCGATGATATAATTAATTAATTACTGTGATAACATTAATTTTTTCATTATTTTGAATTTAAATATGTATATGAATCACAAGGATAAATTTTATCGTGACATGATTAAGTGCGGCATAATGATCTCAAAATTCTGTGTTTTAAAGTAAATCAATGACCCTGTATATGTTGTATTGGCTGAGTAAGTTGTGATTTATTGTAGTCCAAATAATAATAAAACTTTTATATTTATTTAAGTAATAATTGATAAATATTTCTACTGTATACGTTATCTTTCTGAATCGAAGCCAATGAACTGAAGCGTTGAATTAGCTGAATTCAGAAGCAGAAAAAGACGGCCGGTGAAAGCGCGGCCGTGGCAAAGAAATAGTCAAGAATCAACGGTCAACCACTGAGTTTCCTCTTTATTTATTTCTCTCTGGTGATGTCGAGATTAGCCATCTTCCGTCGTCGTCACTCCCGTGAGGACGGACACGTTGGATAGACATGGGTGAGCACTCACACAAGACAAAGCCATTGAATTTGGATTGTCATTGATGGGACAGCGTCATCGCATCTTTATTTGACTTCATAAATGTTAGTTTATATGTAAACATACGAAATTGTTGATAAACAAATTATTATAAATTTATAGTATTTTTTCTATTTTTGTATTTAAATTTTCATGTCATCTTTTATGTTTTTAACTTATATTATTATGTATTAGAACAAATGAGCTATATTTTTAAGTTTTTTAGTACATTAATCATTTCTTAATATTTAATCTTTTCATATGACGTTTTAATTTTTCACTCATCTTTCTTTCATGTCTATTTCTTCTACTTATCGTTTTTTTTCTCCCCGCATTTATCATTAAAGATTTCTTTTCTATTATTTATATTGTTAATATTGTTATCATTGCTGTAATTAATACTAATAATAACCGTAATAGTAATAATAACGTAAAAATAATTTTATATCGACCTTTAATATTTATTTGTGCTTTTCAAAATTAAGGTATGATGTAATTTTTGTTATAAGTCTTTTTTAATTTAGAATATAACATCTAAAGAAAAATTTATTTAGAATTATAATTAATCCAAGAATTTTTTTCTTTTCTTTTGGGGATGGTAATTTTTACGATCTAAACCAATAATTAAGCCATCAGATCAAAGTCATCATATACCAATGGCACCGAGTTTTCTGTAATAGAACGAAGTTTTTGTCCTGTAAGTACGTGGGTCCCAGCATTGTCCTTTTCTTTGAAGAATTTATGTAGAATGCGAAAGGTTCGTCACTCGTTCTTCCTCCAGTTACTGTCAATTGACGTGTGCAATAGTAAGATTCCATGAACGCGCCATCTCCTACATACATATATATACATGGCATGTTTTGATAACACATTTGAATACCAATCTATCCCAAAATTTTCTGCTTCTCTTTCCTTTTCATGTGTTGGAGCTTCGTTTTGACTAGGGTATTGTGAAAGAAGGCAAACAAAGTCAGGATGAAGAAGCTCAATAGTACTCATGATCGTCAGTCATCTAAACTTGATCGGAAAACTGTGGAGAGGAACCGAAGGATTCACATGAAAGGCTTGTGCTTTAAGCTTGCCTCTCTTATTCCACCTAGCCACTTCAAAACTACTACTAAGGTAAACCATGAATCTTTGTCTGTCTATGTGTAACTTAGTATAACGAATCTTTTTCGTCCTTCCCCAAAACCTCGTGCAATCTTCACCGGAAAGTTTCCTTACTCTATATGTGGTTGCAGTACAATGGACTCGACGTTCTCTGCCATGGTTGTGGTTTGTAGTACACAAAATAAGGGATGCAACGTTATTTACTGGAATCAAAATCCGTAAATTTGTAGAAATTTCTTGCATTGGAGTTGCTCTCTCGTCTCCAACATCATTTTCTTATGAATTACTCTAAATTTACACTCCCAAAATGTTACCAGACCTACTCCGACCGTAAATCCCAATACGAAAGGATCTTTTATTCCGTAAAATTGATGTGTCATATGTTGGTCGGTCTTGCGTTTTTAAAGCGACTGACATGTATAACTAACCACTTTCTTCTTCAACCTGGACCACATTTCTTTCCGGCACTGTAATGGATCTTGTCACGGAGGGAGGTCAGATCACCTCTTCCACTCATCTGTTCACTAAACCCGTGCTACTTTGTTCCATTTATATCTATCCATCTAATTTTTCTCTATCCTGAAAATTAAATGAGCGGATTTAAATAGGAAAAAAGTGGCGCAGGCTTAGTGAACAGGTGATCTGTTCCTTATCATGCCCTTACTCTAGTAATTTCGCTGCATGTCCTCATCGCCACCGCTCACTCCGGAAGGAATTTTAATTTCTCAACAGTGCATATTATCAATTATATATATATATATATGATGCACAGAACGTTCAGTTGTACCATGGAAGTTAGTAATAATTTAGGTTCATCTTTCCGAAATTTCCTTGGATCACTAATTTTTTATACTAAACTAGTTTAACTTCGTTTTAGGACATGTTATCGCAGCAAGATCAACTTGATCATGCAGCTTCATACATAAAACAACAGAGAGAAAGGATTAATCAATTGAAGAAGATAAAAGAACAGGCAATGATCAGTAGTCCGACAGGAACAGAGAATGGTACAATGGACGGAGTGATGGTTGGCCTGCGAGTACTTCCAGTGGTTGAACTCAAAGACTTGGGTTCAAGCATAGAAGTGGTGTTGATCAGTGGCCTGAACAAGAACTTTATGCTTTACGAAGCTATCAGTATTCTTCAAGAAGAAGGAGCTGAAGTTGTTAGTGCCAGCTTTTCAAGCGTTGGTGACAAGGTTTTCCACACCCTACATGCTAAGGTGATTACCTTTCTCATACACAATTCTCCTTGGTCTTTAACCCGATCAGTTAGTTTAATAGGTGGAATGATTTGTCTAATTTTTTTTCTTTGATGGAATCTCATAGGTCAAAATTTCTCGAGTTGGAGTAGAGACTACAAGGGTATGCGAGAGACTTAGGGAACTGGTTTGCTATTAGAGAGTTGAAAGAGCAGAACCCAGATCAGCAATGAATGATGTAGCATGAACAACTTTTACTTCTCATGAACAGGAGTTGAAATCTAAATTGTTTCAGTTATAAAAAAAAAAAAGTCGATAGTCGTTAACTAGATATGTAACTAACTCCTGCAAATATAAAATTTCTAGCCGTTTCATTAGCATGTTATAAGGTATAAAATTACTTCAAAGCTTGTCCACTTCTTAGATCTACCATCCTTTATGATAATTGAAGCTTTGATTATTTCGCAAGCAAATTAAGGCATTTAATTTTGCACTCCTAACAAGGTTTTATGAGCTAATTTGATATTAGTCTAATCAGTTATAGGACATAAAATTGGAGAACAGGTGACATAAAAGCACAAAACATAGAAAAGTAAAAGAAGAGAGAGAAGAAAAAAATAATTGGACATAAGAAGAAGTTGCTTACAAATTAAAGTCAAGAAGTACGTAAAAGTCCAAACATTATTCAAGACTGAAATGTATTAAGCTAATTGTAACTTCAGTCTTAACAAAATTGTGGAGAAAACTTATGAATATTTTCTTATGGCATAAACAATTACATATCAAACACAAGTCCTTGATGCGTTTATAAGTTATGGATTTCCAAAAAGTTAAGCATGATTATGTATTGAACTATTGATCAGTTGCGTATAAATCTATTTAATTTGTTTATTTCCAGAATGAGTAATATCTTCATACTTATGCTAAAGAATTTGAGCACCGTAATCATAATCACGATAGCTACTAGGACGTCCAATTAATGCCATGCATGTCAGAATGTGTAAGGCGTTAATGACATATACGATACTAGTATTCTAGATTTAGGTATTCTATTTAAAAAAAAGTAAGTTGTTGAGAACAGCTTATATGCAAACAGTGTTTTTGGAGAGTCACAATTTTCAACATGCAAGCTGTAGCAAAGGCTTTGGAGGGCCTATAAAATAACTTCCCTTTCTCCTCTTTTAATTGCCATTTTGAATAAGCTTATATTAATAAGATTTTACTTTTTTTAGAAGAATTTTTTTAAAAAGTTTAGTTAACAATTTGACTGTTAATTAAAATATAACTTTTTAAAAAAACTTTATACAATCTGACGATATAAAAATAAAAGTATTTTTATTAATTTTAACTATATTTTATTTTATAATAAAATTATTTATGTATATAAATATTATTTAAAATATGTTAAACAATAGGTAAAATACAATATATTAAAGCACAATCTATTTAATTCGAAATGTAGCACATTAATTTTTTTTCATGTTATTTCCTTAAGTATTTTACCTGTGAGATTAATTCATAATATTTTCAAACAGAATGCACGTGCACTTACAGTTGGCTGATCACGTTGCCTTCTAATTCAAGCATATATGAGCACTCTCTTTTTATTGAAAGTACTAAGACTAAAAAGAAAGAGACAAAGATATGGAATTGATAGGTTCATCCCCCTTTATGCTATGGTGAAAAATTGGTGAACGAAACAGACAAATAGGCAGAAGCAGCCAACTCTATATTCTAATTCTTATTTTTTTAAAATAATTAAATTGGACTTTCTTTTCATAAATATGAAAATTTAATAAAATATTAAAAAGAAATGAAGAAAACAATTAATTGCTTATATGAAATAAAATAGCTGGTTTTAAGAAACGTTTGTTGGGGAGACTTTTTTTTCTTCTAATTAATCATCTACACCAAGGGACGGAGGTAGGTGGGGTCAATGGTGTACTGAGCCTCCCACCTTCAAGATTATTAAATAATTATATATATATATATATATACTTGTATATATATATATTAAGACGGAGTTATTTAAAAGTTTGTGATATATTGAGCCCTTTAAAATTTAAAAAATTAAATATTTGAGCCCCTTATTTTAATTTCTTGAGTCCGTCACTAACTATACCCACTTTTCGTGTCGCGGAAAAAATAAATAAAACGTCGGATATTAATAATTTGTGTTCCCGTAGAATGGGGATTGACTCGAAGTGTGAAATTGTGCAAAGATGGTTCGACCTGCGTATCTAAATACGTATTCTGATTGGAAGGGATCAACTAGTGCTCCTCGAACACCCCACACCCATAGGGATGTCTGCGACTACCTGTTGACGGGGAAGAATTGACTACAAGCATCAAAATTTATTTCTAATAAATGAGAGCGGAAATTATTGTTTTCAAATCAAAAGCATGTTTTCATATGTCTCTGCTCTATATACATCTATAGGTGTCCTGATACCGACAGTCTACGTACTTAAATTTGAATACAAGTTGGAATAGACATAGGGCCAATACGAGTTTTGTAAAAGATGATAAGGTGCTTTCATATATTTATGCTTTATATTTTATTAAAAGAAGTTCCATGACACTGATAGTCCACATACTAAGAATTTGGATTAAAAAAAACTGATAGTCTACATACTAAGAATTTGGATAAAAAAATCTCCACTCGTTGTTGGTAGTATCTTTAGATACATTAAGGGACAACAATTTGAGTCCAAAAGTATTCGAGAAACAGTAATGATAAATGAACAAATCAGAAAGAAGCAATTAGATTCTGCTTCCAAATATACGTAAGATCGAGTGGTAGGCAAAGTCGTCCCTTCTCTTCCTTTGCCTTGATGACAAGGGCAATTCCTTTAGTCAATTATTTATCAAGCCGTTTGTGAAACTTAAAGAAAAACACAAGTAAAACCTTGAAAGATATTTGTTGGCAACATAAAATGTAGTTTATGCCTTACATTAGTCGGATGGTTTTAGTCCAATGACATAATATTATTTAAAAGTATTCTTTATTTCATATATATTCATATGCATATGATATAGTTCATAAGATAAATGTACATTGCAAATAAAAGTACGATAAGATTATAATTATAAGATTCATGTTATATTTATATATTATTCCTAAATTAATCATAATTATTGATCTATTTAGACTAGATATTAATAGATCATAAAAAGAACAACATATGAAAGAATATTTATGGATCGATTCATTTTGCGTACCTGTATTCATAATTGTTTTTCGTTAGATATTAGTTTCTTTGAAAGAATTTTGTTTTCTCTCGTCTTCTTCCTTTAGCGACTTCTTCAATGGTTTAGAATTTTTGTTCAATAAGTTTTTTTAACTTATATAGTATCACCAACCGACATGTCATTTGGTAATTAGAAAAGAGAGGAAAAGAGTCTATGACCCATTTGAGACCCATTATTTAATATCCAATAACTATTATCTTGGTTACTTTTCATGGTACTCAAACTATAAATTACATGGGACATAAAATAGTCTAACAACATATGCTATATTTCTTCTTTATGAAAGAAGTAGTCAATTTCATAGGCTGAAGTATGAAGATATTTAAACAAATATGTGAGTGTTTATTAAAAAATAAGTTCACTAAACTGATTCGATATGAAAATTTTATTGAAAAACATTACTTGTATGTCTATAAAAATTCTTATCGCCATATTTACATATGTGATCCTTTAACTTGATATCCCCAAAGTATCTCATATAGGGATTGCTATGTATTGATATTAATTATGACCTACTCTAGTTAAGGATAACTCAATCTATAGTCATTGAATATAACATGAACTAAATAAAGGTAGTTGAATGATCAATATAGGATTCATCACTCTGAAGTGATCAGGAAAAATCTTTCGTTATTTTTAATTAGTATTGATTAAGGAAATTCTTAGCTAAAGTGAAGTAACACTTTAAAAAATAGTTTTCAAATGTCAGTAAGACACTAATTACTACTTGTGAAGAACTAATATAATTAGACTTAAATATAACAAATATTTGTTTCATGCTCTATATCCAATTGGAATATTATATGATGCCAATAAGATTATACAAAAATTCATGCACAAATAGGTCCGTTAAAACTACTTTGATATTCAAATACTTGGGAGGTCATGAAGTGTTACTAGATGCCAATCTTAACCTATCAATATAAATTATATAATTAGAGAATTAAAGATAAATTAAAGGAGCTTAATTTATCTAATTCTGAATACGGTTTAGGGTTATAATTTACTGCTAATATATTTAAGAACCTAATGAGTTACACATATAAAACGATAAAAGAGAGAAAAAGGTATTTAAATCAAGTTGAACTAGATTGTAAAGTTTGAAAAAAATTGATGATTAAATATGAGATATTTAATGAATAAAGATCAAAATGAGATATTAGATATTATTTGGCCCAATTAGTATTTAATTAGAACTAACTGTAATTCTAATTAAATTTTAATTAGAATTTTATTTTAACTAAATTACTAAAAGGTTCAAACTCTATTATAAATAGGCTTAGGCTTAAAGGAGCTAAAACTTCTTGCCTCGTCCTCTTTACACACTTATAGAGTTCTATTAATATGTTCATGTAGATATTGTTGAAGTTCCAACACATGAGCTACTACAATGGTTACAATAAATTATTTTAAAAATGATTTAAGAGAAACTTCATGAAAATGATCAAGCTACACAATAAGTTGCAAATTTTTTATTCATGTTTTATTATGTTCATGCATTAATTATACTATAATTTTAGTGATCTTGGCCTTTGATCAAATAAAAAGATTTTGTGTTTATTTAATAATGGTATCAGAGCCATCTTTCAGTTTTATAACTTGACTAAAGTTATTTAGTTGTCTCTGAATTATTATGAAATTTATTGTGCAAATTTGCAAACTCTAACTTTTAAAATCATATTAGGTTTGAACCTTAATCCTAAATTCTTATTGGAATTGAATAACATTAATTTAGAAATTAAATTAGATTTGAATAACACTATGAAAAGTACATATTAAAGCCCTTATAAACACTAAGTTATGTAGAAAAGCTATAAATTTAGTGTTTTTATGACAAATCTATGCAACTTTCACCACCATACATCAACAAGAAACCTTAGTTCCTATTACTATAACAGTACCTCTATCAATTTTTAGTTAAGGAAATAACAAAATATGTTTGAATACAAGTTTGCTGGTTATGTACAGATGAATACTTGGGAATTTTTTTATATAAATAACATCCCTTGTTTTGCTTGTTATTGAAATGGAATAATAGCTTGTTTTGGATGTAGAACATGAGTTGCCATTGTTTTTTTTTAAATTTAAAAACCACTATGATATGATGATATATGACTCATGAATGTGGAAGTTACTCGTTTTTATTGAATGGAAGAGGTGTTATTGTTGATGTTAGAAAATGATTCGATATAAGTTACTTGCAACAAGGAGACTCATCGTCTGGTGATCATTGGTCATGTGTTACAGGTTATAAAGGTAGCAAAAGTTATTGTAAGTGGCTTAAAAAGGCTCTACATTATGGGCTACTATCATCACCGATGGCAAGAGAAGTGGTGTCTAATGGTTGAGCTTGTGGTGTCAAGTAAGAGCGACATGTGGTAGCTCTTGTTGACATCAATTAGGGATGATAGTCTTGACATCAGGTAATATTTTTGATATGAATCCTAATAAAGCCCCGGGGGTCGATGTATTCAATGCTTTATTTTTTCAAAAACAATGGAGGAAGGTTAGGCCCAAAGTAGTGGAATTCATTATGCAAGTTTTTAGTCTAGGATGATGGGAAGA
The DNA here is from genome assembly GCA_024520975.1 of Erythroxylum areolatum. Classification (NCBI taxonomy): domain Eukaryota; kingdom Viridiplantae; phylum Streptophyta; class Magnoliopsida; order Malpighiales; family Erythroxylaceae; genus Erythroxylum; species Erythroxylum areolatum. The sequence goes on along the minus strand of JANIJH010000006.1, from coordinate 65,989,838 downwards.
GGATTTAAATCAAACCATCCTAGTTATGATCCCAAAAATCCTCAGCCTGTCTAATATGTCTCACTTCCGACCGATTAGCTTTTGCACTGTGCTCTATAAGATAATTTCTAAAGTCATTGTGAATCAGCTAAAGAATCAGATGGAGCATCTTGTGGAGGAGACTCAATGCAGCTTTATACCTAGCCAGCAAATAACGAATAATATTATCATAGCTTAGGAGGTCATTCACTTGATGCGCAAGAAAAAGGAGAAGACCAGATACTTTGCGATCAAGGTAGACTTGAAAAAAACATATGACAGAATTCGATGGGATTTTATACACAACACACTAATGGACAGTGGAATTTCGGATAAGCTAATTAGAGTTATTATGAAGTGTGTAACAACAGTTACTATGCAAGTCACTTGGTAAGGTACTTGGACGAATCCCTTCGGTTCCTCATTAGGTATTCGGCAAGGAGATCCGCTATCGCCTTACCTTTTTGTTTTGTGCATGGAAAGGTTAGGCCATCTAATTTCACATGCGGTGGAACAAGGACTTTGGAAACTGATAAAGCTGAGTCCTACATGTAACATCCCATTACCTGTGGGAATGTTAAAATGGTAAATGTGAGTGGAAATGCATCTCCATGTTCATGCATATTATGTTATACACATAAATATGAATAGTGAAGTCATGATACATGAAAATAATTATACATGCATTCATGAAAAATTTCGGGTATAATTAGATTGAGTTGTGATTTCTTAGAGTTTTGAGAATTTTGAATTTATTTATATGGAAAATTCTATTGGTTAGTAAGAATATTGTATTTGGGAATTTTGGTGAATTTAGGAATAAATTCCAGAAAATTATAGAAAATAGGAAAAAGGAAATCAAAAGAAGATTTGGAGATAGCTGAATTGTAAAAATGAAAGTTAAGGAAGTTAGTTTCAAAAGAAACTAAGTTAGAGCTTAAGTATTAGGAAAGTGACATGTGTCACTTAGGCTGTGTACTTATGCTAGAAGTAGGTTACTATTTTTGAGAGTTGAAAAGTTAAGTTATATGTTTAGGTTCATTCTTGATGGTCATCTTCTTTAAGTTTCCTTCCCACACACACAGAGTTTTCCTTCTAACCCCTTTTAATAGATTTCTCTGTTTTTTCTTTCCTACCCCAAGCCCACTTTGCTATTTGTGTCTTCTACCCTAAGAAAAAGTTATCTTTATCTCCTTCAAGTTGATGAACAAGTGATGCTTGGGAGTTAGGGCTAGTGTTGTTTTTGAAGAATTTGAAGTGAAACCAAGTAAGTTATGCTTTAAATGTTATGGGTATTGTTAAAATGAAACTTAAATGATGAGAAATGTAGGATTGATGACTTGATTTTTTGTGTTTGTGTGTGTGCATCATGGATAATGAAATATCTTTGTAAATGTCATGTTGTATCTTGTGATTGATCATTAATGACATATAATGTGTTATAGAGATGTTCTGGAAGTTAGATGTCGCATATAATGGAGTGAGGGTGAGTGCAGAAAATTAAGATGAATGGATACATGTTTGATGTTCTATTTTTGGGTTAAGGATCAATTATAGACCATGAGTTTTTTGTGACTGATATATTGAGTTAATTGGGTAGATGATGATGAGGAAATGTAATGGAAGAGGTAATTTAGGTAGAAGATGAGCTAGATGTAAAATATTGAAAGTTTGAAAATATGGAAAATGTTCACTAAATATGCTTCAGTCTTTTAGCCATAACATTTTCTCTAGTTGTCCAAACGAGATGATTCTTAATTTGGATTAACCTAGATATGTATGGCTACATTTCTTATGAAGACATCAAATTTCAATTCTGTCTCTAAGAGTCTCAAAATTTCCTGAAGTTGAGAACTGGGTGCAGTACATTGGGAGCTGAATGTAAAATTCGTATTTTAAATTCGGGAGGAAATCTGGATTAATCTAGATAGATTTTGACAAAGTTGTCTTCTTGGAGTTGTAGATCTTTCTTTTATCTTTTCAACGGTATATAGTATGAAATTTTTGGACATCTGAGTTGGAAGTTATGATCATTATATGTGGAGAAGTAAAAGTAAGGCGAAGCAAAGTAAGATGAAGCAAAAGTAAGACGAAGTAAAAGTAAGACGATGGAAACTAAGACGATGGAAACTAAGATGATAGAAACTAAGACGATAGGAACTAAGACAATAGAAAACTAAGACGATGGAAACTAAGACGATAGGAAACTAAGACGATGGAAACTAAGACGATAGAAACTAAAACGTTGGGAAACTAAGACGATGGAAAAACTAAGACGGAAGCAAAAACAAACTGGATTCTTTTGGTCATAACTTCTCCTCTAGACATCCAAATGACCTAATTCTTGAACCATTGGATTTTTAAGACATTGATCTAAATTTTTAACCAAAAATCATAGCCATCCAAAATTAAGTGAGAAAGATTAAGTGAAAAACATTGGACGGGTACACTGTGTATACTCTTAAATTTTATGAACTGGTGTTTTCCCCCTGAACATACCCCAGTATTTTGGGCATATCTTTTTGTATAATTATCCAAATTGAGTTATTTTTGATTACTAGTAAACTAGAGACATAGTTCTACAACTTATGTGAAGGAATAAAATTCTAAATCGGACTCTAAGAGTTTCAATGTTTGGATGGAAATTGAGTATGAGGTACTATCTCAGAATAAAAGCAGCTTGAAAATATTTGGAGTATAACTTTCACATTTCTGAACCAAATTGAGTGATTTTGGTGTCAATGGAAAGATAAGACATAG
>JANIJH010000006.1:65944945-65956175 GCA_024520975.1 Erythroxylum areolatum | reverse complement strand
TCATTGTCTCAATTTCATAATGACACCAAAATCATTTAATTTGGTTCACTACTCCAAAAGTTATACTCCAAACATTCCAAACTATTCCTATGCTAAAATATTTTCCTGCGATTTATTTCCATCCGAAAATTGATATTCTTAAAGGCTAAATTGAAACTCAATTTCTTTAGAGCATTTATATCCCTGTTTCTCTAGTTTAATTCAAATTAAGAATCACCTCATTTGGATTGCTAGAGCAAAAGTTATGGCCAAAATACTTTCAGCTCTTACTAATCCAAGACTGAACACTAAACCCAACTTCAATTCAGAAATTGAAAGTCTTAGAGGCTAAATTAAAATTCAATTCCTTAAAATAACTTGTATCCCCATGTCTCTAGTTTATTTTGCAACAAGAATCAACTCAATTGGATCTCCACAGACTAAGAATTCACTAAAATACTAAACCATGTTCAGAAAATTATCCAACTTAATTTGATTATATCAATTTTCCTCAATTTAATCTAAAAAATCTCCAAATTTTTCATGGAGAGATAGAGGGATGTCTTAGGAATCCAATGCTTCAAAAATCAAGTCAATCGGATGTCAGACGGAAAAGATGTAAACAAAAGATTGGAAGAGGGTCGGATTAGGAGAGGAAATAACAAAAACAGAAGGAATCAAAACGGCGTCGCACGCGAAGGAACAAAACGATGTCGCATCGCGAGGGAGGAGCACTGGGCCCATGCTCTCGATCGCGAGGCACTCGTCCTGCGACGAGCTCGCGACCACGAGCTGTCGCGATCACAAACTACGTCCCTTTCTTTATATATATATATATAACCGAATTTTCTAAAATTCACAACTTTTGATTCCGAATTCCAAATTTGACAAATTTGGTATCAAAAGAAATTTGAAAGGAAGCTCTACAACTTCCATGAAGAATTGAAAAACTAATTCCTTCTCTAAAGGGGTCAAAAGTTCACTCGAAATTTCTGTCCAAAATCATGTCACCCTAAACAGTCACATAACTTCTAAAATTTCTATCTTTCAACTATAAGGTCCAAAAATGTCATACTTTATATCAATGAAAAGATCAAAATGCAACTTACAACTTTCATGAAGGACAAAAAAATCAATTTGGCCTATAAGGAATTCAAAATTCCACTCAAAGATTCTGTGCACTAATAATCATCCCAAACAGTAACAAAAACTTATAAAAAATCATAACTTCCTATTCCATGGTCCAAAAATTACATAATTTACATCAATGGAAAGATCAAAACATAATCTAAAACTTTCATGAAGCACTTAACGGCAATTTCAACCTCTAACTAGGTCATTTTTCTATCAAAATTTCTGCCCTATTAAAAAAAATCACCTAAACAATATCCAAACTTCAAACATTTACATTTTTCAATTCCCACATCCAAGAATTGCATACTTTATAGCGTTGGAAAGATTGAAAGACTAGCTACAACTTTTATGTATACCACTTTGTCTCATTCAAACCACATCAGTACAAAATTTGCCTCAAAGCATAGTATACACAAACTTACCCTATGAGCATTTTCCAAACTCAAAGCAAAAATACACTTAAATTCGAATGATCATAACTTTCAATCCTAATATCGAACAATATCATAATTTATAGAGATAGAAAGCTCTCAACGGAAACTAAAACTTTCATGAAGATTATTTTCTCAAATTCAGCCCAAATCAACCCAGAAAAATTCACAAAAATTTCTGGTCAAAAAATCAACCCTGCTACTATTCATCCCAAAAAGACAGACTTTCTTAATTCTCCAAAATTTAACACTTTCACTAATCATTTCTTGCTTTTCAACTTCTATTTCAATCAACTCATTCACTTTAACTTTCATAACTGATACAAATCTACTCAAATCTCGAAGTCATCAAAACCAATCAATTCTTTTCTCATCAATTTCCTTAAAGCATAATAACATCTATAACACAATACATATACAAAAACACTCATTTCATGCATTAACCTAAACATCTCATTGCTGCAATTTGCTCAAACTAACCTTGCTCAAATAGAACATTAAACACAATCATTCAAATTCATAAATTGTCTTTTTCTTTGCACATGACTAAGTCACCACAAATTCCTCACTTAATGCTATTTTATAATTCAAAATCCCACTAAAAGATCGGGGTCCAACATATATGATTGTTTTGGCTTATCCTAATATTGGTTTTCCTATCGATATTTGATTTATACATATGAAGTTTTTATGCTTTTTGTGTACTATAATTAGAACCTATGTTCACCGAATGAGTGAGTTAATAGGCTAGGCCAATATGGCTCCTAACTAGTATATGTTGAGTCATAGGCTGGGCCTATATGTTTTTATATAATATATATTCACTTCATAGGTTATCTACATCGTATTGGTATGATCGAATTCTATTTGTGATATATGTTTTTCCTACTCACTAAAGTACCTAGCGTACTCACCCCCTTTGCTTTCCAACCATGCAGGTTAATTTAGTGAATTTGAAGCTTTGGGTGGATCGTATGGTCTTTTGACATTTTCGAGATATTACCGCACGTGGGTAGTTTTCTATTTTGTACTTTTGTTGTCTAATGGCTCATGAACTGTGTTTATGTAGATATGCTTTATGATTTTGTAGGTTAACGTTTGATTGCCTTATGTTTTATAAATGACTTTATGTATGAATCTTTTGATACTGTTGTTGATATTGCCTCGAGTGAGCTTTAAAGTCCTGAAGTTGTGGTTGGATGTGAATATAGAAGTGTGTTTGAAATTGTTTGTAGCTTTTTGGGATTTTTAAAACACAACCGTTGTACTGCCCGAATTTTAAAAAGAGAGAGAAAAGAATAGATATTCAATTAGCCTTGCATAGTCGGATTAAGGATATTGTGAGTGTCCTTCGCTAGGTTATGCAGTGGTTAGCATGGGCCTGATGTGGTATCGGGTCGTGACAACACTGCGCAATTGAGGCTTAGACTAAGGCAAACTTTATCTTTACCCATTGAGTTGAATTTATGATCAACCCATACCAAAATTATAGTCCAATATGATTCTTGATAGTATAAATTCATAGTGTGATAAATGTTTGCCTGAATAAAGTTGGTGAAATTGCATTTTAAGTATAAATGGCCCATACTTTCAAGTTTAGTCACATATAATTCACGAGCTTGTCATTTGAACCCATTATCCTATCTTTAGTCTTCATTCTACCTTTAGTTTCAAGCTAAGTAGTGAAAGAGGATTTAGGCTTTAAGGACCCTTTCCATACAATATTGTACTAAGGAATGAGAGGATTATAAGGCCTAAGAGTTTTGATGCATGAGGAGTTTGAGTAGTCTCCATTGTTGCTTAAAGATCAAACAGACACGTCTAGAGTGTGTGGATTAGGATGATAGCTAGGAAAATAACTTTGGAGTATGCCAGCACCCCTACCTTGAAAGTTCCAAGAATAGTGATAAATTACATTGTTAACTCTTACCTAAAGTGGGATTTTTGAAAGAAGAGGAAAGACATTTTCCCTGAGGTTAAAAGGACTTTATGAAGTCCAATTGTCAAACAGAACCATGTTCCTTCTCCATTTCCTATCCGTATTTTTGATGAAAGGGTAGACAATGAGACTATTTCTTAGGAATTGAATAAAAGGCCAAGAAAACTCTTTTCTTTCAAAAAATTACCATAAATTGGTTTTCCTGAGATAATACTCATTGATTCATTCACTCCAAAGAGATTCTTTATCCTTGAACAATCTCCAAATTCTTTTAGCTACTTGCATAATTTGAAAAGTGTGAATTGGTGTAAGGCCAAGCGTGCGCCTTTTCATGCTTCTTCTAATAAAATTGCTCCCATTTAAATTTAGCACTCTTAACATTGTCAATTTTGCCAAAGAAAAGGAAGTTTATGATGCATTTCTCTATCCCCTTAATAACACTAATAGGAAGAAAAAGATGAGTACTCCAATGTGTATGGATATTGTTCATAGCTGAACTCTAGCTGCTTGAGACAAAGCTTTATTTTGCCAACAATTGATAGTTTTCTTGTATTTCTCCATATCTTAGTTTTTTTTTTTCTAAAATAGGGACTCCCAAATAAGTGAAATGCATTCTGTGGATGTTGAGTTAAAAAAATATGCTAAAGTCTTCTAGTGTTGGTAACATCTAATCATAAATATATTCCACTCTTACAATGATTGATTTTTAATCTCGAGGTTTTACAGAAGTTCATGATAATTGACGTAAGACAGAAATGGATACCTGACAAGCTGCAAAAAGCAAGATTAGATCATTTGCAAAACAAAGATGAGAAATAGACAATTCCTTGCATTTATGATGAAATTTAAATTCAAGTTTACTAGTTAAGTTGAAGCAAATGATTATGTTCAAGATTTCCATAGAAACAGCAAAGAGATAAGGGGGAAGTGGATCCTTTTGTCTAATGCCATTAGAACCTCTAAATTGGTTGGTTGGAGCACCATTAATGAGGATCCTATAAGAAGGGGTTAAAATGCAAGCACATATCCATTTAATGAAGAAGATTGGAAATCTGAACCATTCTAGATAAGTATGGATAAAGCTCTAGTGCAATCTATCAAAGGCTTTGGAGAGATCAATCTTGATAGAGTAAATTTTAATGGATTTTCTTAAGCTATAATCTCTCATCAACTGTTGCTCAAAAAAATATTGTCAAAAATATATTTTCCATGGATAAAGGTTCTTTGTGCATCATGAATGATCCTATTCAATTTTTCCTTAAGCCTATTAGCAAGAAGATTTGAGATCACCTTGTAAATGGTACTATAGTAAGAGATTGGAAAAAAATCCTTAAAGCAATTTGTATTGGGAAGTTTAAGGATGAAACAAATGTGATTAGCATTGATTTCCCTCAAAATCTTCCTTAAATTCATAAATTCCATCATTGTTTCCCCAAGTAGCTTGTCAGTAAAGATCCATGTTTTTTAAAAAAAGTAGGCATTGAAGCCATCAGGGCCTAGTGCTTTCGATGGATTAAGATTGAATAGAACATCTTTGATCTCCTGTATAGTAAAAGACTTTTGAATCTTCATTAGTGTCTCCTGAGATAGAGAAAAGGGAGGGCCAATAAGATTTGCCAACTCCTGAACATTAGTAAGACCAGGAGAGTTTGGAGCACTAGGCAATGATTTAAAGTAGCTGACTATCATATTCTTTAAATAACTATTGGTTGAAAGCATCAAGCCATTTGAATCCTACAGACAAGTTATCTTGTTTATGTTTCTCCTTACTAAGATAGTATTGTGACAAAATTTAGTGTTGAATTCCCCCCTCTCTTAACCAAGTAATTCTAGCCTTCTATATAAGTAGTTAATCATACTCTTAAAGAGTAATTTTCTACATCTCTAGTTTAGCAGCCTCAGTATTTCTATAAGTATGGTTATCCGAGTGAGTGTAATAAGCCTCTTAAGCACTTCTTAACTCTCTCTTAGCTTCTTATAGCTTGATAAAGGTGGTGGACTGATATGCTTTGTAGAAATTTTTTAGTTTGCTTCTAAGTAAGTAAAGCTTCCTCTTCAGTTGAAAGGTTTTACATCATATAATTCTGACATTTCATACCTCTTATACTAACTCCATAAAACCATCTTTACTAACTAAAAAGTTTAAAATTTTAAAAGGAGATTTGTAAGAAGTGGGGGAATTGAGATTCCATTTCTACTTACTAGAAAGTTTAAAATTTTAAAAGGAGATTTGTAAGAAGTGATGGAATTGAGATTAAGTACCTCCATAGTAGAGTGATCAAAGCATATAAGGGCTCTAAAGTGAGTATATGAATTGGGAAATTGGCTCATCTATAGCTTGTTCTCTAATATTCTATACAGTTTTTCTTGATAAGACAACTTCTATGCTACTTATTACTTCAGGTGAAGAAATAACCAGAAAATCTGAGTTCAGTCATTTGTAATTTGATAGCAGCACTATTTAGTTTTTTGCCAAGATTTGAAATGTTGATTCTGTCTCCCTGAACTTCAGAAGGATATCGTATATAGTTCATGTCTCTTTTAATAAGCTAAGGAACATTTATACAACTTATTATAAAAATCTACAACTTATAACAAAAAAGTTAAATCAGTTACAGTTTTATCTTCTTAATAATCTTACCTTACAAAATGAAATTGAAAATTTAATAGAACAAATCTACAACAAAAATCCTTTATATCATAAAATGAATACTAATAATCAATTAATTAAAATAAAATTAAAAGAACCTACATAGGAAATCAATATTAAAAATACTATCCTATACACACAATAAGATGTTCAAGAATTTATTACTGAATGTTCAGAATTATTGTGAAAACAATTAATAGCACCAAGTATAAGTAAACATTCTGCTCCAGTCTTCTATGTAAATAACCATTTAGAACAAAAACATGGTAAAAGGAGAATGGTAATTAATTATGAAGAACTAAATAAAGAAGTTGTTCATTGGTTCTTCATAATTAATTACCATTCTCCTTTTACCACGTTTTTGTTCTAAATGGTTATTTACATAGAAGGTTGGAGCTGAATGTTTACTTGTACTCGGTATTATTAATTATTTGCCTAATAATTCTGAACATTCAGTGATAAACTCTTGAACATCTTGTTATGTGTATGGGATATTATTTTTAATATTGATTTCCTTTATAGGATCTTTTAACTAGGAAAATTAGAAAAAGCAAAAGTGATATCAGAGCCAACCCGTTCATCTAAACCAAATATAACTCTAGTAAAACCATGGAAGATATAGAAAAAAGATATAAAAATTCAATCAGAAGAAATTATCCAATTAGTTAATAAATTAACATTAGATAAAGACAACAGCTCTTTAAAATATGAACTTAAAAAACCCATTACTGATTAAGATGAAGTAATTTATGGATATGAATCAGATCAAGAAGTATATATGGAACAATCAAAACCCGTTGAACACCAAAAATTAGCCACAATAGAGAAAAATGAAATAGAGAAAATCAATCAAAATATGATTGGAATTATAGACCAGTTGAGCAAGAAGAATTAAATCGAATTAGATACTATAGAAAAGATAATAAGATATGATATAGAATATACACCAAAGCATGTCACATTAGGATCTGATGGCATTCTTAATTTAGATTGTGTTATATCTCCATAAAAACTTTTACTTGAATGGTCTAATAGATTAGCACTAGTTATTCAACTTGAAAAACCTTTTGAATGATTGACTAATATTAGTACTTTATGGAATTTTATCATATATAAAATGATAGATATATTATTAAATTTTTTATTAGACAATGAAATTCGAATAAAGAATACCACTGAATTTCTTAATGCTATTGAACCTATAAAAGCTTTTCAATTAGTCACTAAAGAAATTTATAAAGAATTTGCTAGAAAAGATATAACTTCATATAAACAAAAAATTGAAATTTGTTTATGGAAGTTGCTTATGGAAACTAACAGGAGGAAGGGGTGATCGTCGCAGAATGCTATGGCAAAGCCTGATATGGTGGCGGTAGATAAGTGTCAGAGCAAATTGACTGCTTCGAGCTCGAACTCTTCCGCTACTGGTACTACTACTGTTGCTTGTTCTGAAAATTTCTCGTTTCAGAATAAGAATGTGGCATCGGTAATAACATATTCTCTCTGTTTTCTTGTCCGAATTTGCAGTTAGTTTATTGGATTTGGTTTTGTATAGTTGGAAGTGTATATATATATATATATGTAAAAGATTGAAGTTTGTTTAAGTGTTTGGATTTATAGTTGTGTAGAAATTATATAGTACTAGTAGTTTGTAATAAACAGAGGTTTTCTTCATCGATCGAAAACAAATATAAGATTTCTTTTAGGTAGAAATAGTGAAACAAGGTGGTAACTTATTTCCAAGCAAGGAAAAAGTTTAAGTTTTTAGTTTTCCAGAGAAGTTATTTGCCTTCTTCATTGGCTTATCATTTAGAGTTCACTAGAAAAAAGAGAGGCTTAAAGGAATCACGCTGATTAATTATTTACATATACATATAACTCCAAATGTATAAAGAATTTTTCCCCTTTTCAAAGAATGGAAGTCTTATAAATTTTTGTTTTTAAGAATTCAATCTCTTATTGAGCTGTTATTTGTTTAATGTTTTGAGCAGGCCAAATGAATAAGGAGCATGTTAATTTAGCCTCTGTCTCTCTGGTTCTGTTTCTATTTTCTGTTTTCTGTTAACTTGTTGCATCTGCTAGAACTATGGAATGATTAGAGTTGTTGGAAATTTTTTTAAGATCTGGTTCCTTGGTGAAAAGTTTTTTTTCTATGATGCTTGATAATTAGTGTCAAGAAGAAGGCTTGATAATTAGTTCACTAGCGACCAGGTTCCCTCTATTCTTATATCTTCTCTACCTAGGTTTGCCCAGATCTCATCTCGCTTTTTCTTTGATTTGCATAAGTTTGTGCTTAATTTAGCTAATTGTTCCCAACTGCTGTTTATGGGTTGTTGTCTATTTATCTTCTTTTACTGATCATGCGAGATTGTTAACAAAAGTAGATCTAGGGAACGAATAGATTCTTGATACGAGGTTTTGGTTAAATCTTGGATGTGTATCTTCCTCCATTAATTTTCAAGTTGTTGAGACCTTGCACTGCTCATTTTAGGGGATGATGTGTCTCAAGTTCACAAAAAAGGGAAACAAAAAAAGCCTATGTTGAGTCAAATCTAAGAGTTTATTCACTGATAATAAAATTTTGGGACGTGATCAAGTGTGAATCTTAGGAGAGAATTAATTGGGAAGCACTACTTGTTGTCTGTCTTTTATTAATTGCTTTACTTTACTATCAAAAGTAGGTAGAAAATATCAGTTGTGTTGGTTGTTGTTGTCTTAACGAGGTGCTCCCGGAGGATTTGAGGTTATCTTTGAAGATTCATAAGGTTTTTGCGAGCTTCTTGTCTGTTTTTTTTTATGGTGATGAAAGTATGGTAGTTGTCTGTTTTGGGTTCTGCTTTAACCTCTAAGAAGTGTGTGTGTGTAACCCATCTTGCCTTTCCCTCGTCCCCAGACTCCTCTCCTCCAAACTCCTCTAATCAATCCAAGGTGTGTTCTTTATGTTTGTGTTTCTAGTCATATTTGGGTTTTAGAATTTGAGGTTTGTTCTTGGGGTCTTTAAATCCTATGACGAAGCAACACTGAGACGAGATCTGCAAGAGAGCTTAAGGAGGGTGGACATTTGAACACATATACTAGTAGGGATAGACAACTTATTATGCTAAGGTTTTGGGTAAAGATGTGGGTAAGGCGATGGTTTTTTATGTTTTGCTACTTAAAATGAAAATAGATGTGGGTCACACAGAGGTTAGTTTTTCACAACAACCTTTGGAAGGACTTCGGTGCTTGGATTGCTGTTTGGCTCTGGTACCTTTTCAATATATGAAACAAATAGGTTGGTTTTTCTTTTCCTCTTTTGATGAAAAAAAAAGGAAACTTTCTTTGTGGTTGTTGATTATAAAATGTTAGATCGCAAAGTGACGGCTAGTTGTAGTTTTTATTATTTTGATGTTAATATTAGTATTCAACACGTAAGTTTCTCTGTATTGATCTCCCTCTTTCTTAGTGCTCTCATTCTCTCTTCCTTCTTCGTAGCCTCCTCGTTTCGGGTATAGTTTTTGATTAATCAGTCTTTTCTGCTTTGGTGTTTTCTGGGTTTTGTTGGGTTTTTTAAAATTTTTGTTCTTTATGTTTTTTTAGCATCTTTGTTTGATTTTATTTTTAAAGCTTTCTAGGTTTTATTATGTTGATCTCTTTGCATATGATATTGTTGGGTTTATGTCAAGATTGAATTCATATGCTTAATGATCTTATGGTTTAAGATGTTTTGTGTTTTTACATGTTTTTTTTAGGTTTTCGTGTTTTGTATGATTCAAAGTCTTGTTCTTTGATGCTTTATTGCTCTCTTTTCATTTGGATATTGGTACTTTTATAAAGATAAATAAATGATATATTTCATTATATTTTAGCTTTAAAATATTTTTGAAAGTCGAGTTATATTTTATTTTTTATTTAGTCATGTATTTATTGTGATTTTCTTTACATAATGATTTAACGTGCTAGTTTTACTTATTTATTCTTTAACCTACATCACTCTTTATTGTCATATCTACATGTGGGTCTACCGGAAACAACCTCTCTATTATGTCGGGGTAAGGATGCACTATCAGACCTCCCTAAACTCCGCTTTATTGCAGGATTTCAGACTAAGTGTGATGATGATGATGATAAACAAGAATTTGGAAACGAAGAAAGAAAAAATGCATTATGGCATCTAAATAATATAAGAATCTGTGATATATGTTACTTAGAAGAATATATTTGTGAATATAAAAAATATTATTATAAATTAACACGTCCCGAACAAGAAATTTACATAAAATCTTTATTCAAAAATTACCTTATCCTATAAATAAAACATTAGAAGAATTATTTCTAATAAAACAACAAGATAATTTAGTAGCTTATAATCTAGAAGGGGCTATTTCCATAGTAAAAGAAGTATTATCACAAAAATGTCTAGAAGCTAAACTTAAGCAAAAATTAATACATACAGATATTCAATTATGTTGTTCAAAATATTCAGAAGTACCACAACAATATGGATGTTATTCTTTTTATCCAAAACATAGAAAATCTAAAAATAAATATAAATGACAAAAATATCCTAAATCTAATCATAAAAAATCCCCATTTAAACCTTATAGAAAAATTTTTAGAAGAAAAAATTATCGACAATTTAAACCAAAGAAAAATATTGTCCTCAAAATTAAAAAAAACATGTAAATGTTGGTTATGTAAAGAAGAAGGTCATTGTAATGTCGGACTTTCTGAGCCCTTTGGTGATTGTTCTATATTTGGGGATACTACTGTATATTGATATATACATGGTTGTGTATGAGTTCAAAGATGAATTTGAATCCTTTTGGTACATATGCTAATGATTTATAATATTATATGCCCTTACATGAACTTAGAGTTCATCGGTAAGCTTCTAAGTATGTAAAACTGAGTCTATTGGATGGATATGACCATAGTGGTTAAGTTAAATGTGTTTTAATGCCTTAGAGGTGATTAGACAAGATTTATAGACTTATTGGACACTTAGAAATTTTAATTAGAAAAGTTGATGTACATAAGAACTTATTTGCAAATTGTCAAAAGTTAAAGGATTTAAACGTAATTTTTCAATTCTTGGAGGACCAATATGTAATTTTA
>JANIJH010000006.1:65890711-65906091 GCA_024520975.1 Erythroxylum areolatum | reverse complement strand
GAGAGCAGTGGTTGTACTGGGTGTTTTGATAATATAGTTGAATAAATATTCAGTAAACTTTGCTAGTGTCCTATCAACTGGTATCAGAGCATTGACGCTGGGGCATGGTGAATGCCAGAATGGAAGCTAGAATGGATCAGGTGGAGAAGGAGCTAGGTATAATGAAGGGGGGCGTGATCGAAATTAAGGGGTGGTTGATTAAACTAAGAAACTCGATGGCTAGAATGGAAGAAGTAGGTAGAAGGCTGGGGAAGGAAACCATGGTAGAACCGTCGGAATCTGGAATTGAACGAGGACGGCAAGAGGTGGCTGAGGAGACGTGCAACCGTGAAAGATTTAGGAAACTAGAACTACCCGTTTTTGAAGGAGATGATCTGATTGGGTGGTTGTTCAAGGTGGAGAGATACTTTGATATAATTGGAGTGATAGAGGTAGAGAAGATGGAGGCGGAAGTAGTGTGTTTAGAAGGGAAAGCTTTGAATTGGTTCCAATGGATGGAGGTGAGGAGCCCGGTAAGTACTTAGAGGGAGTTCAAGAAGGAATTACTGGAGAGATTTCAACACTCTTAACAAGGGGATTCATACGAAATGCTCATGGCATTGAGGCAGGAGGGAACCGTGATAGAGTACAAGGAAAGGTTTGAAGCCCTTTCAGCCATAGTAAGGGAAGCTTTGAATGAGTGCTTGATGGGAGCTTTCAAAACTGGGTTGAAGGCGGGTGTACGTGCGGAGCTCCGATTAATGAGGGTTGACACTTTAAAGGGACTTATGGACTTGGCCTAAAGAGTGGAGGAAAGGAACCAGATCATGGAACAAGCAGAAGAGGAACACCTGAGTAAGCATTTGAGGGGCTGGGCAAATCAAAAATGGTCTGAACCTAAAGGAAATTGGAGCCGGGTCACGGGTCTTAATCACCCGAGGAGGACCACTAGTTTTTTCCCCAATAGGGCAGCAGAGGCAAAGAAGGACAGTGCACCTGTACCTTCGGGGTCGAGTTCAAACACCCTGGCGTCACGACCCAGTGGTGCCACACCAACCACCATTGCCCACCGGTGATTCACGAAGACCGAGGCTGCCAGGAAGAGAGCGTTGGGGCTCTGTTTTAAGTGTGATGAGAAGTATAGCCCATCCCATATCTATAAAAATGAGCAACTTTTTTAATTTTGCTGCAACCCATCGATGAGAAGGGAGACAGGATCTTGGAGGAGGATACCCCAAAAATAGACGAAGTGAATGAAGAGGAAGAAACCAAACCAGCTACCTTGGAGTTGTCTATAAATTATGTGGTAGGGAGTTATTAGGGAGTTGTATGGGAGAAAAAGTCCTCATATTGATAGACAGGGGCATCTCACAATTTCATCACTTTAGAAACTGAGGATTGAGACCAAAGAAGTGAAAATGTTTGAGGTTTCGCTAAGGGATGGATATAAGATAAAGGGCAGCAAGCAGTGTCCCACCGTGGAGGTGAATTTATAGGGGATGAAGATTAAACAACCGTTCTATGTGTTTGAAATGAGGGGAGCAGATATGGTCCTTAGTATTGAGTGGCTGAAATCTTTGGGAGAAGTGAGAGTCAATTGGAGCCAACTAACAATGAAGGTGAACAAGGGCAAGGAGGAATACTATTTGAAAGGGGATCCGAGCTTAGCTAAAACTATGGTGTCACTAAAAGCTGCTATAAGAACTCTTAAGAGTGGTCATAAAGGATATTTGATTGAATTCCAGGAATTACAGATGAAGTGGAGGAAGAACCCTTACTCATAGCTGTCTAGCAGCTATTAAAAGAATTTACAGCAGTGCGCATACCAACAACAAAGTTACCACCTCACAGGGAGCAAGACCATGTCATTACCTTAAACCCAAGGGTTGCTCCACCAAACATATGCCCGTATAGGTACCCCCATTCATAGAAGGCAGAAATTGAGAGGTTGGTTAGAGAAATGTTGCTGGCTAGTGTCATTTGACCAAGCAAGGGACCTTTTTCAAGTCTGGTATTACTGGTTAAAAAGAAGGATGGAAGTTGGCGGTTTTGCGTTGATTATCGGGCTCTGAATAAAATAACAATACCTGACAAGTTTCCTATATCAACTATTGATGAACTAATCGATGAGTTGGGAGGCTCTAAACCGTTTTCCAAGTTGGATTTGAAATCGGGGTATCATCAAATCCGAATCAAGGCCGGAGATGAGGAGAAGACAGTTTTTAGAACTCACCAAGGGCACTATGAATTCTTAGTGATGTCCTTTGGCCTCACCAATGCCCCATCTATATTCCAATCGCTTATGAATGACATCTTTCAAGATCATTTAAGGAAGTTCGTGTTGGTGTTTTTTGACGACATACTAGTGTACAGCCCCGATGAGGATTCACATTGGAAGCACTTGAAGGAGACCTTAAGGATACTCAGAGAAAGTAAATTGGTGTTATGCGTGTTTGCTAAATCTCGATTAGAGTATCTTGGTCATATCATATCTACCGAAGGTGTGCTAGCGGATCCCGAAAAGCTAGCCGCCATGGATAGATGGCCAACACCTAAGAATCTGCGACCATTGAGGGGATTCCTTGACTTAACAGGATACTACAGGAGATTTGTAAGAAATTATGGGAAAATGGGTGCACCACTTACGGCTCTTCTCAAGAAAGATGCCTTCCTTTGAAGAGAGAAACCCAACAAGCTTTTGAAGAACTCAAGAAGGCAATGACCACCGTGTCGGTCTTAGCATTACCAGATTTTTCTCGACCTTTTGAGTTGGAGATTGACGCTTTAGGGTGGGGAGTGGGGGCGGTAGTGATGCAAAATGGACGCCCCATTGCAAATTTCAGCCAAGCTTTTTCCTCAGGTAAGAAGAATAGTTCAGTCTATGAGAGGAAATTAATGGCCGTTGTTTAGCAGTCAAAAAGTGGCATCACTATCTGTTGGGACGCCCTTTCATCATTAAAACTGACCAAAAAGCTATTAGGTTTTTATAGGAACAGTGTAATCTCAGTGAGGATCAACAGAAATGGGTATCAAAATTAATGAGATACAAGTTTGAAATCCATTATAAGCCTGGCAAAGAAAATAGGGTGGCAGATGCTTTGTCTAGGAGAGAGGATAACCTAGAGCTAAAGGCTGTCACAGTATGGCAGTTTGAAGATTTTGGAGTGTGGGAAGAAGTCAAGGACAAGAAGTTATATGCAATTTGGCAAAAGGGGATTAAAGGAGAACAGCTTCCAGAAGGATTTGCAGTCAAGGGAGGCAACCTTTTATGGCCGAATGGTGATTCCCAAGGGATCCTCAGGAATTCCCCTATTTATGAGAGAATTCCACGATACACCTCTTGACAGGCATTCTGGGTATTTACGAACATACAAGAGGTTACCTACTTTTGTACATTGGGAAGGAATGAAGAAGGATGTCCAGCAATATGTTGCAAACCGTGAGATATGCAAGCAGTGCAAATATGAAGCCTTGAGCCCGGCAAAACTTCTACAACCGCTACGCATTCCCAAAAGAGTTTGGGAGATATTAGCATGGACTTCATCACGGGATTGCCAAAATCCAACAGGTTTGATACTATTATGGTGGTGGTGGATCAGTTGACGAAATATGGACATTTCATATCCCTTTCTCACCCTTATACTGCCAAGGAAGTGGCTGTTGTTTTTGTAAGGGAGATAGTAAAACTACATAAATTCCCTAAATCCATTATTTCCGATAGGGATAAGCTGTTCATGAGTTTATTTTGGCAGAAAATGTTGAAGCTTTCTGGAACAACCCTCTGATTTAGTTCTTCCTATCATTCAGAGATGGATGGACAAACTGAAGTGGTAAATCGAGGATTGGAAACCTACCTCAAATGTTTTGTTGGGAGTCAGCCAAGAAGATGGGTGAATTGGTTGTCTTAGGCAGAATATTGGTACAATACCAATTCTAATCAGTCCGCAGGGATGTCTCCTTTCAAGGCTCTATATGGGAGGGAC
This sequence comes from Erythroxylum areolatum, assembly GCA_024520975.1. Lineage (NCBI taxonomy): Eukaryota > Viridiplantae > Streptophyta > Magnoliopsida > Malpighiales > Erythroxylaceae > Erythroxylum > Erythroxylum areolatum. The sequence goes on along the minus strand of JANIJH010000006.1, from coordinate 65,902,129 downwards.
CCTCTTACCTTATTCAAGTTGGAAGACCTCAATTCAGCTGTGGAAGATGTAAATGAATTACTGAAGGACAGGAATGCAGTAATCAAGGAGTTGAGGGAACATTTAGACAAGGCTCAACAATGCGTGAAGAATACAGCAGATAAACATCGAAGGGATCTGGAGTTTGAAGTGGGAGAACTGGTATACATAAAGATAAGACCTTATCGAATGAGGTCTTTGGCAAAGAGGGTGAATGAGAAGTTGAGTCCTAGGTTCTATGGTCCTTTCAAGATAACAGAGAAAATTAGCAAAGTTGCCTACTACCTGGAATTACCCCCAAATGCTAAAATACACTCTACTTTCCATGTTTCTCAGCTAAAGAAGTCAGTGCAGCCCCTTACTACACCGCAACCCTTACCACAGTCATTAACCGAGGACAATGAGCAGTTGTTACAGCCAGAATTGGTAAGGAAAATACGGAAACTGATTGATGGCAGGGAAGAGGTAATGGTGAAATGGAAGCATTTACCAGATCATGACAGCCCTTGGGAAGATTACGAAACTATTGATGAGCTCTTCCCGGATTTTCACCTTGAGGACAAGGTGAAACTGGTCGAAGGGGGTAATGATAGACCCTTAATTACGAAAGGGACACGTGGGGTTGAAGGTATATTCTAGAAGGCAGAGAGATGGGCTGCATGGGGGGAAAGGAGACAATCCTAACTAACTTGGCAGCAGTAGGACCCACTGTTTAGGAGTGAGTGGGGTATTTCTGTGAAAAGAAGCAAGAGAGAGAGGAGGATAGATAGAGTTTGGGGGAGAGTGGTTAGCCTCTCGAAAGCTAACCTGGAGTGGAGGAGGTGTTGTATGTTTCTGGAGGTTCTTTTGAGGAGAGGGCTGAGAGTGTGTTCTTGCTATCCTTGCATTACTATATTCTTCTAGTTTTTTTCTGGTCTAGTATCTAAGGGTTCTCCGTTATTTTCTTAGAGAGCAGTGGTTGTACTGGGTGTTTTGATAATATAGTTGAATAAATATTCAGTAAACTTTGCTAGTGTCCTATCAAATTCCAATGCATCTGACTCCATGAAAAACTTTGCTACTACTCATTATCCATGTGAATATGAAGAGATCTAAAATTTTTGTTCTTTGGTGATATCTTGGCAATCATCTTTTGCAAATGCCTAAAAGCACTGCACCTGTTACTTTTTGATTTAAGAGGCTATATCATCTACAGTCCTCTTAGATTTTCAGTGTAGTTTACAAATATAAGCAGTTATTTTCATTTTTACAAATAGATAAGTGGTTATTTTCATTTACTTAGGATAATGGTAATGCTTCTTCAATGTGTGCATTTATACTCATTTTAGCCTATTTGATTCAGTTTATAGGGGCAACAATGGGCTCATCAGAGCTACAGATACAAACTGAAAATGGCCAAATTTGCATGCCAAGTAATGTGTGCTGTGTTGTCGTGGAATATCTTCCAGGAGGGGCCCTAAAGTCTTATCTCATAAAGAACAGCAGAAGAAAGCTAGCTTTCAAAGTTGTTGTGCAACTGGCACTTGATCTTGCTAGAGGGTATTTCTAAAAATATCTTGCTAGATGTATTTAGGGATGCTATTGCTTGTTAGTCTCAGTGAGATTGATGTGTTGTTAATTAGGATATGTAAGAAATTGAGATGTGACCATATTGTGCAGGCTGAGTTACCTTCACTCCCAGAAGATTGTACACAGAGATGTAAAAACCGAAAACATGTTGTTGGACAAGACTCGTACTGTGAAAATAGCTGACTTTGGAGTTGCTCGTGTTGAAGCATCAAATCCCAATGACATGACTGGGGAGACAGGAACTCTTGGCTATATGGCTCCTGAGGTATGGAGTTTGTTTTGCTTTGGAATATTATGTTTTCCCGCCGCTGGTCTTTGCTACCCCTTTGCAATATATTGAAATTTCTCAATAGAAAATTCTTCAGTACATAAAAAGGAACTTAACTTTTATTGCGTGCCTATCACTTTTAAAGGCATCATCTTCATTTGAAGACCTCAATATTGGTGTTATATCAAATGATCAACAGAATTCTCCTTTCTATCTCGCGAAAGGAGTGGCAGTTGGACTTATACGAATATTTGTGGGTTACAGGTTCTTAATGGTAATCCATACAACAGGAAGTGCGATGTGTACAGTTTTGGAATCTGCTTATGGGAGATATATTGCTGTGACATGCCATATCCTGATCTTAGTTTCTCAGAAGTGACTTCGGCTGTTGTCCGTCAGGTATAGCACGTGCTGCTGTCATCATCTTTTCTTCTGTTATTGTTTCCAACTGTGAAAATAACGAACTCCATAGTTTTCATAACATCATCATTCTGGTACTGCAACTGCAGAACTTGAGACCAGAGATACCAAGGTGTTGCCCAAGCTCTTTCGCTAATGTAATGAAGCGCTGCTGGGATGCTAACCCTGACAAGCGCCCTGAAATGGATGAGGTTGTCTCTATGTTGGAGGCCATCGACACATCAAAAGGAGGTGGCATGATCCCTCCCGATCAACAAGGTGGTTGCCTTTGCTTCCGCAGAAGCCGAGGGCCTTGATTTGCTGCTACTATTTGAAGACGTAGGATATATTGCCTTGAGACGTAATTGGGCTAATTTGTACACATGAACTGAATGTAAAGGAAATTTTGGATGTCAAAGTGGGAAAGTGAAAAGAGGTGGATATAGGAGCTTGTTTCATTTTTACATTCCTGCTTTATTGAGTGATGTAAAGCTTTTCTTTTCTCCTGTTGGAATAATTTTTTTCTGAGTTCCTTAGATATCTGTATTTATGTCAATCATCAGTGTGTTAACGGGCTGGCTAGTACATCTCATTGATGAATACGATTTATCAAATTTTAGTTCTAGTAATACTGCTATTTTCATTGGTTTGGTTTGCTCAAGGCTTAATAATGATATTAGTGGACTAATCCTTAACAAACAAAAAATGCTTACATCCTTTTCAGGGATTGAATGGGGAAAGAGCATTGCAAGACTTTGTTTCTGAAAGGAAAAAGGGAAAACCAGAAAGCTACCATCAAGGAGAACACACCAAGCGGAACGTGAAAAAAATCTGCACCAGTACTAGAGTCTAGCTAGGGTCTAGCGGCGAGTTCAACTTCTCGTTGGTCAGATCTGTTGTGGTCCGTGTCCCTCCTCTGGTCATCATCCCATTGAGTGGTCCTATAATAGACTGCATACAGGATGAGCTGAACCAGTCCAGACAGAGCTCCCAAACCATTCGGTACCTGAGGAAGGAACACAATGTTGGAAGTATAAGAACAATAGACAATAGCCACAAGCCAGAACCTGTAAGTTTGCTGGAAAAAAAAATGTATAATCAACTAACGTGCCTAATGTTCTTACTTACCGCAACATTAATGTCGATTTTAAGTAGTGCATAAACCAACCAAATCAACCCATTACAGAAGTTGGCAAGCGAAAGATAAAACGGCATGTACTTGACACTCTTTGTTTTGATCACTAGCTTCTGCAGAGAAAGTAAAAGTACCGTGTTACAATCATAAACCCGATTTAATATTGAGTCGTACCAGCCAGTTTAAAATTTAAACTGAATGGTTTCTTAAGTAGATATCAAAAACCCGATGATCAAAACAGATGTGTATACCATGACTGTCAATGGTGAAGTATACATGATAACGTTGAGGATGATGGCCAATATTCCCACGAACAAGGACCTTTTTCTTGTGGTATGGAAGACGAGCATGGTAATCAAGACCACACCAGCCATTATAACAGCCTCAACATCGAGGAATAAGACGATCCTTCTCTATACATTAATGGAAATCAAACCAATTAGACAAAGGAAACCTTTGCATGTTAGGGTGATACAATGAAAACATGCGTACTCGTCTTTTCCAGGGCGAGTAAATGAAGAAAATGACGCAGTATATGAGCTCTATGACCAACCCAACTGCGTTTATTGTAGTGACGAGAATGCTGTGTGGTTTCACGAAGGGCAAGCCATACAAAGTCCACATTGCGCAATTCAGGACAGTAGCTATGTAAGGGTCTGGCTTGAATTCTTCCACGGCCTTTTGCTTGATTATCTTTATCATAGTTGGTCTGTAATGATTATTCATATCAAGAACATTATCAGCGATGAATTAATACACTTCAGGAACAAAACCAGGAAAAAAAAAAATTGAAAGTTGGACAAGGAAAGGGGCTTACACTGGGGAGAGAAATAGGAAGAAAGAGATAACATTTCCTGTAGAAGAAAGAAGCAAACGAATGAAGTTGGAATCGTAATGGATATCAAAATGGCTGCAAGATTTGTACCGGCAAATTGACCAGAACGTAATGAAACAGAAATTTCTTAGAAATCAATTAATGTATAAAATGTATTGATTAGCATCCAAGATGGTGATTCTTTGTTCTTATATTACAACTCGTTTAGTTCCTCATCTCATTATCTTTGTCATTTTACTCTAACTAAAGATATGTTATGTCATATCATATGTTAGTTTCTCCAAGTAAGGCTTAATAGTGTAACTTAAAAGAATTTTTCCATGAATATATCAAACCTAAAAGCACCAGCAACATGAATAAAATGGCATGAGTTTCCGTACGTGACCCGAAAAAAAAGAAAAGAAGAAAAATCGAAGAGGGTGATGTTGCAGCTTGCAGGACTAACCAATAATGCCTATTACAGTTCTTGCAGTCTCTTTTTCAGTCATCTTTTCCGTTTTGAGACGAAATCCTGAATCAACGACTGTCCTGAAGCCTCTTGGATGTGGACTAATTAGAGACCTAGAAACTAGTAGCTACAAGAAGCTAGCCGGCGGCTAGTACAATAGAAAGCCTGGAGTGAAAAGGAAGGAAGAAGAAGAAGAAGGAATCATCAAGTTTATTTGTTAAGATGCATATATACAGTTCAATGGCTGATGTGTATTAGCTCTAGCTTCTGCCTTCACTCTCTATTGCATGTCGTTGCGTGCATGCTTTTCTCCAAAAACAAAACTAACAATGTAATGTAACCGCAATTTACGGTAGAACGATTTTGTCATGTTTGTTCGTTGACCACTAAATTCTCGATAATCATATGGGGTTGGACTAACCATCAACATAAATCTCTCTGGTCTCTACAAGTTTTCTACAATTTTCTTCTGTTGTGCTGTTAATCGTCTTCATTTTTCGTTAGTTGTTTTCTTATACCTACGTTTTTACCTCATAATTACTGCTGTTAGGGAACCATCTTATTATTAATATGTATATTCAGATTAAATTTAATTATTAGTATGTCTATTGTAATTATATCGAATTAAAAGGTCTCATAAATTTGTAAGGGCACACGCAATGTCGGGAAGTAGCTGTAATTAAAATTCTTAAAAATTAAAGTTTTGTATGTTGGAATGCTTTAAAATATTTTTCTAATTTTGTTCCATATTATCACCTGATTTTTTTAATTCACAATGATTGATCATAGTATTAGTTGACTTTATGCTTGATGTGTTACAATAATACAAGATTATAACATGACAATGAAGAATTAATTTTTAATTTAAAATGATAAGTACTATTTTAGAAACAACAAATCAACTTCCAAAAATAAGTAATAATTAATTAATAATATTTTTCATAAATTTACAAGAATTTTTACATTTTTCTATTTTAAAATAAGATTTAACACTCACTTATTTTGTGAGATGTCATAAATTATCCTAGGAAGTGATAATCGAATCATTGATAACTTTGAATCAATATAGTTTATAAGGAATTATGGTGGTTCAAAAACCTCCCTCTCTAGCTCCTTTTAAATAGATTTATATCTTTATTGATTTTAACTAGTTGTAAAAATGAATGAATTGGTTATATAGATTAAAAAAAAGTATATTATATATTAGGGATGATATATTTACAAGAGTCTAACTTTTAAAATTTTTACAATTCGTGTTCAAACTTTTATTTAAAATCATAAAAATTTAGTTTAAAATATTATTTTTAATGATGTGATATATCTATTAAGTGTCACATGATGTCTATGTATTAACCACATCAATAAAAACTAATAGATGTCTATCTATTAGTTACATCAATAAAAACTAACGTTTTGAGCTGAATTGTTAAGGTTTTAAAAAACTGACCACTCAATTAAAAAATTTAAAAACTTGAGCACTAAATTAAAGAAAAAAATTTCAGAAAGTTGAGCACTTTAAGATTGGCTATCATTAAAAAAAAAAAGTTTCAACTATCACTTTTACCTTTAACATTAATCGTCATTAATAGATGAGTGAGGAAAATAGGATGACATTTTATCAATTTCTAAAGATTCATTACATCGTTTTTTTATTAAATTTATTAATTACCTATCATTGAAAATTAATCTTTAAAGATACGAGTGATAACTAAAACAAATAAAAGGAAGATAAATAATAGTTTGAAAAAAGTAAAGAGTAAAATAACAAAAAGTTAAATTACAAGCTGCCACGGAATAATCAAATCTGCATACTAATATCTCTAAGGACTTTTAATGCATGGGGTATATAAGTTTGGGATTTAAGAAATTCAGATTGTAACTTAGAGTCCCTTTTTTGTTTAAATAAAGGAAGTTTTCTACCAATAGTAGGCTCGTAAATCCTCTTATTCAACTACATACTCCAACCATTACAATAAATCTAAACTTTTTTGATATCACATGATAAGTAATTAGATCAATTCTCTCAATTTATTTTTTGACAAAAGCTATTAGACTTAAAAATATATAATTTTTAAAATATTATAAATTATAAATTTTAAAATTATATTGATAATAAAAGCTAAATCTAATAGTTATTTATGTTTATATCATAACCTAAAAACAAGTACTTATATGTTATAATAAATCAAATATACTCATGAGCGGTATTATGGTCATTATACTTTACATAACTGCTAAAGGTAGTTAAAGTTTAGTATTTAAAAACAAAAGAACACAAAGACTAAGCATGTATTTTTGTTTATTATATGCATATGCAAAGATCTTATTTGACATGATTTGTGTGATTCTGTTCTATCTTGAGAATTCTAATATTGGTACCAAAAAAGGTTAATTTTTTTAATATTATATGCGTTCGTAAATCTGCATTTTGGATTTGTGAATAATGATATGAATATCTATGAATATCACGATTGTTGATATGCTATTTCTTGCTTTATCATATGTTTTACGCTTATGTTTGTTTTACTCATTCTGTTTCCAATAATCTAACGTAGAAATGTCATTTTTTTCTTTCTTTCCATCTTTCTTGACTGTTGGGAAAATGATTGTTGAAAGTCCTCAATAGTAAACAATGAATGGTCTTCAACAGTGAAACTTGTTCTTATGAAAACGTTACGAACAAAAGAGTTTTTTTTCTTTCTTTTTTAATAAATGGTTTTTATGAATGGTCTTCAACAAGAAAACGTTGTTGTTTTCGTTTCTTCTCTCTCTAGATGATGCTTTTATTTTCAAAAGCTAGAAAAGAAAAAAAAAACGAAAATGAAACGTAGAGAAGAGGATGAGGAAGACCAGAGGCATGTGGCCTTTCATAAAGAGGCATATGTGATTTTTTCAAAACAACACGTGCACGTATATATATATATATATATATAAGACATGCATATGTAAATAAACAATTCATGGCAGATGGATTATGACTCTCAACAGTACATTGTTAAACATATAATAATAAGCCAAAAGACTTAACAATTTTTTTTTTTTGCATATATGTATAATAATAACCAGTTTAAGTCTTTGGATATATGTTTTAAAGAATTAGAAATACATTTTCTAATTTACACAAACTAATTAAGTTAGTTAAATTAGTTTCTAATAAATATAAAATATTAGAAATTTTTAATACAAGAAAACTAAATTTTTAGTTAAAATTAGAAAGGGGTTTCATTAGAAATTAGTTTCTAATTAAACCAAGATAAATATATTAGTTGAATTATAATTTAAATTAGAAATAAGTTTCTAATTCAATTTGAATTATTCATATTTGAATATGATTAGATTAGAAATAAGTTTCTAATTGATTAGTTATTAATAGCATAATTTGATTAGTTAAATAAATTATAAATTACTAATAAAATTAAATTGTTTCCATAATATGAGCATGAGTTCGCTATGTATAAGACAAAATAATTTGTTATTTTATACACTCTTCTAATTTCTGAAAATTTTTTTCAGGAAGATGCCTATTATTAAGCGGACACCTAAGTTTATTCGTTGTGAGACATAGAAGAGACATATTGGGAGTATGTATGTAAAATTAGTTAATATGCGTTTAATGCTTGAAGACGGTCTAACACAACATGTTATTTCAGTTAATAACATGATGTAAGAATTATGCTTTAGAGGTTGTCAATCTTATACAGATGTTGAAGGAAAATACATGACTTTGCTTACAACATTACCTTAACCTCAAGAAGAACTGTTACGAATGCTCTGGAGTAATATGCCTAACAAGAAGACTTATAATTTGTCAGTGATGACATTTATTAAAGAGATGTGTAGAAGGAAGTTAATTAGGACTTTGTATCCTATAGGTCTTCCAATGGAAATACTAAGAGCTATTATACATCGAGCTTCGCAAACTGTGTCATGCGAACTTATGAACTCATTTTTGTGTAGGGTTTATTACTTGTAAACTGCTTGTCAGTTGTAGCACATTTAATACAATATTTTTTAATAAAAATAAAGTCTTGTTTTTTTATGTAATATATTTACATGTATATCATATAGGAATTCGTCTTGAGCAAAGTAATTAGGATTTGATTGTTGTATGAATGATGATTGAACACATTAGTGAAATTTTGATTTCATAAGCAATTGTGATCGAATTATTTACTCTATGAACGATTAATATGACATTAATGTGCATATATATTTCTTTTTTATTGTAAAAACTTAGTGATTCAAACAAAAAGAAAAATAGCTACTGCTTCAAAGAATATTGTTGCTGAACTCAATAGGGGTGAGAAACTCAATGGTGACAATTATGAAATCTGGAATATGAAAATCCAATATTTGCTGGAGGAGCAAGAGGCTCCTGAACTATTAAACCTAACCATGGAAGTTCTTGAGGAAGGCAATACGGCCCAGCATAAGAGGGACTGTGATGCATATGAATTATGAGAAAGAAGAACTCTTTAGCTCGCATCATGTTGCTGAGTAGCATGGATAATGATATTTTGTGAGAGTTCTGTAAATTCAAAAAAGTAAAGGAAACGTGGTCCGCATTGGCTACTCATTTTGAAAGTGCTTTAGTGACTAAAGTGAGGTCACTTACAATTAAGTTTGATACTTATAAAAAGCGCCCAGATGATACAATGTAAAAGTATATGAGGCAAATGTCTAACATGGTAAGTGAGTTACGTGATGATGGTCATAAGCTATTTGATGAACAATAAGTGCAAGCTGTGATTCATTAATTGCCTCAGAGTTGGGAGCATATGAAGATGCAAGAACATCAAGACAATGGAAGATGCTATGAGGCATCTCATCTTAGAGGAGGAGTGTATGGAAGCCTCAAAGATGTCTTTTGAGGCATATGTAGTTAGTTCTAGATCATATGGAGCTATGAACAAGAAACACAAGCATCATGGTAGACCCAATTGAAAGAATAATAAGAGATTCAACCACTCTAGGAATCCAAGAAGGCAAAATGGAACCAACATGGAAAGGGAAAACATCCCTTTAAGAAGAAGAATATGAAACATATGAAGTGCTATAATTGTGGTAATAAGAGCCACTTTACTCGAGATTGTACCAAGCCCAAGAATGTACAGCTTTATAGTACAAACATTTGTTCTATGAATGTTTCTTATTATGTTTTTCTAACTGAATCATATCCTTTGTGGATTGTAGACTCAGGAGCAGCCAACCATGCAGCGAAGGATAGAGATGCCCTAATTGAATTTTGTAAACTCCCACGTGGTAGTCGATGGCCTTATGTAGGTGACAATTCCAGAGTTGTTATACAAGGAATTGGCACATATAAATTGGACATGCGTGAAAGACGATCCCTTATCCTACATGAAGTATTATTTACTCCACAGATTTGTAGGAATCTTTTATCTGTGTTGATATTGGTTAGACTTGGTTTCAATATAAATTTCCACAACAGTGGAATGGATTTGTATCTTGAATCTATTAATTATGATCATGGCTTTTTATGTGATGGTTTTATTGTACTGGATGTGTTAAAGGAAAATAATAATATTAGTTATTTATTATTTACATTTAGCAATTCCAATAATGTTGCAACTTTGTGGCATACTAGACTATGTCATATTGGACAAAATCAAATCAGAAAATTAGCTAAAGAAGGACTTTTAGGTAATCTAAGCCAAGTAGATTCACTTACATGTGAGCATTGTTTAGCTGGTAAAATGATAAAAAAGTCATTTGGAAAGGGAACACAAGCTTTATATTCATTGCAATTTATTCATTCTAACATTTGTGGTCTAATGAATGTAAGGGCTAGGTGTGGGGTAGTTTATTTCATCACTTTCATAGATGACTATACTCGATATGGTCGTGTTTATTTGATTTATCATAAATCAGAAGCATTCGATTGTTTCCTTAGAGGAAATGTGTAGTACGTTTTATTTTGGATCCACCTAAACCATTCTGATGTGCTTATGATCTGTGAACAAGTTTGATGCATTCATGTTTTATGGTTTTTGAATTTGACTACACGATGAGAATTTGAGAAACCTGTGGTTTATGAACTCAATCAAAATTTTCTATGACAAGTAAAATGTTTTCAAAGTTTTGCTTATTTTTCCGTTATAAACTGTTACCCATGAGCTTTCAAGCTCACCTCCTTTTTCATCCCCTCTTCAGGTGATAGCTAAGTTATCAAGTGATCAAGAGCCTAATGGAATTACTCCAAATTTGTTTATTTTGTATTTTGATGTGGTTTTGGAAAAGCACAATGTTTTAGTCGCATTTCAAGTTTGATTGTTCAAGAACCTTTTCTAATTTGAGATTATGAGACAATGATCTAATGTGGCTTGGAATGCCATTAAAGATTTGTAAAACTTTATTCTTTTGATATTAATGAAATGATGAATGATGTACGGATGATGTGAGTTGAAATTAGATACACGTGAAGAAGTTATCAACTTGGGTTGATGAGTTTGAACATGAATTGTTGATAAATACATATATATATACACATAAGTGAAACGTTATGGAAAGGAAGATAGGAATTATGACTTATCAGAGGGAGTTGAAGGTGATGAGACAAATGAGTTAAGATTTGAGAGTTTAATGAAGTCATTTTGGTAGCTGAATGACCGCGCATCGTTACGCAAGTCAAAATAAAATAATTAGACTACTACTATAGTAGTGGTGAGTCTAAGTCGATCCCACAGAGAGTGCGTGTAAAGTTTATGAAATGAAATTGACCGGTG
>JANIJH010000006.1:65866133-65881234 GCA_024520975.1 Erythroxylum areolatum | reverse complement strand
GTTTTATTAATAATAAATATTTTCATTACAAAACTGTAACTGAAAAAGATAAAGTTACATGTAAATACACTTGCTTTTCAGGGCACTATATTTACATAACTCCAACAGTTATGCCAAGGGACCTTCTGCAAAAGGGTTCATAGTAACTTGTAGGCTGAGGTATTTGTGTATTGTTTTGATGGGCTAGCCAACCATTCCAAACAATCAGGAGTAGAGCAATTTGGTAGGTAAGGTAGAGGCTCAAGATTTCCGAGTAGGTTTATCTCTTGCCAACACCACTCATTAGGACAAATTATTGCTGAAACTTTAGTTTGCATAGGAAGCTCTGACCCATTGATCACTCTCGGTGTGTAGAAATTCTTCAACATTTCTCTTGAGTGCCAAGGATCCTGCCATAATAAAGTAGAGTTCCCATTTCCCATCCTAAATCTGAATTGGTTCCCTAATTTGTCCCTCGTTTGTAAAATCTTTTGCCAACTCCAAGAGCTATTATAACTAGGAAGAACTGTCTAGAAGTTTTCCCTTTTTAGGAAGATTGTGTGAACCCACTTGACCCACATTACTTCTTTATCATGAAATAGAAACCAAATTCTCTTCCCTAACACTATATTCCAAGATGAAAGATGTTTGATACCTAAACCTCCCTCCCTCTTCGGCCTACAAAGATCACTCCACTTAACTTTTGCATGAGAGTTTGTAGTGGATTTTCCAGCCCACAAGAAATTTTTAAGTTTTGACTCTGTTGCTATCAGGATTGAGGAAGGAAGGATAAAGATTGAAGACCAATAAACTTAGAAGGTTGAGAGTACTGAAATCACTAATTGGAGCCTACCTGTATAAGAAAGGTGTTATGGATCCAATTATTAATCCTGAGATCCATTTTTTGTAATAAGGGTAAACACTCTCTTTTTGACAATCTTCCAGTTACAAGAGGCACCCCTAAGTACCGAAAAGGAAGATTTCCTGGCTTAAGACCCAAAATACCTTCTATTTGAGGACTTAAAGACACTATATCAGGGGATAAAAAAACTTACTCTTGGCTAAGTCATGTGCATCCCAGAAAACTTAGAAAAAGTCCTTAGACAATCTAGTAAAACTTGCAGTGAGTTCAAGTCAGCATGGCAGAACAAGAGTAGATCATCTGCAAACAGTAAATGTGTAACTTAAAGAGGTTTACACCTCTAGTGGTATTTGAAAGAAGGACTCCCTGTGGTGCATTCATGTAAACTTCAAGATAGAGCTTCCATACAGAGAATGAATAGGAGAGGTGAAAGTGGATCACCTTGTTTAAGGCCTGATTTTCCTCGAAAGAATTTAGAAGGTGATCCATTAATTAGAATGGAGTAGGAAGGGGAGGTGATGCATTCTTTGATCCAATGTATGAACTTTTGAGGAAAACCTATGGCTCCTAATGTCTTAATAAGGAAGTCCTAGTGAATGGAATAATAGGCTTTTTGAAGGTCAACTTTGAAAGCACACCTCTTGTGGTTGTTAGAAAGAAGATAATCTTGAAGATCTCTTGAGCTAGTAAAATGTTATCCCCTATTCGATGGCTTTTTTTATAAAAGCACTTTGAATGGAACTGACAATGTGAGGTAGGGTAGCTCTAAGCCTATTTGTAATGATTTTAGCAACCACCTTATAAATCATATTGCAGTAGGAAATAGGCCTATAATCGAAAACAGTGGAAGGATGTGCTTTGTTAGGAACAAGAGTGATAAAAGTGGAATTGAGTTCTTTTAGAAGTTTACCATGCTGAAAGAAGTCTTGAATTGCCCTAGTAACTTCCCCTCCTACTATAGACCACGAATGCAAGAAGAAGAAACCATTAAAGCCATCTAACCCAGGAGCCTTATGAGGGTTTAAGGATTTAAAAACCTCCTGAATCTCTTGTGCTAAGACTTCAGCTGTGAGGATTCTAAGAGGTTTTTTAGTAAGGAAGGCAAGAACGGATTGTCTACAAAGTCTTTTTAAGGGAGGAAGTCCTGATTATTCCCAATAGAAGCTTGAAAGAGTCCAATGAACTGCTCTTGAATCTCAGCAAACTCAACAATCCTATTCCCATTTTCCACTATTGAGGACTGTATGATGTTTCTATTCCTATGAGCCAGGATTGTGTTGTGGAAAATTTTAGTGTTCCTATCTCCTTCTCTAAGCCATTTGATTTGGGAAAACTGCCTAAGGAATGATTCCCGATCATTTAGTGCTTGGAATAAAGCATTTATACCCTCAGCCTCTTTAGTCACCAATTAAGGATAGTTTGGTAACAGCCTTTTTTGATCTTGAATATTATTGAGTGGCCTGGCATTATTCTACTCTATCATGAACATCTCCTATTTACCTTGAATTAAGACTACTTAATTTTAAGAGCGATTTTAATCGATTTGAGTTTGGACACCACACAAAACATAGGGGTGCCTTGGACGTGAGTGGACCGCGCTTCTTGAACTATCAGTAGGAAGTTCGGTTGAGAAGCTAGGAAATTTGAAAACCTGAAAGGTGAAAATCTCCTCTGGTGAGTTGCTAAGGTCTTAACCACAACTGGAGAATGGTCAGATATGTTTGGATTGAGGAAAACATTAAAGGAATTTGGAAAGATAGTGCTCCAATTTGCATTCACAAGGGCTATATCTAGTTTCCTAGCAATGTAATGGTCACCACATTGGTTGTTGTTCCAAGTAAAGCTAGGGCCACTAGAGTTAAGATCGAACAAGGCACACTCCTCCACACATGCCCTAAAATTATACATTCCATTCATAGTCGAGGGACTAAAAGGTTCTGCCTTATGAGTGAACAAAATGGCATTAAAATCCCCAGCTACAAGCCAAGGAAGGGTGTTTAAAGTGGAATTAAAAGATGAGAGCTCAGACCACATATACTTCCTATGACTGAGGTTATTAGGCCCATACACACAAGTTATGAGAAAGGAGATTGAACTATTCCTAAAGGAAGCCTCTAAATGAATAAGCTGGTCAATAGTATGAAGAATGTTATAGTTAAGGCTTTCAGGGTTCCAAGCTAAAACAATCCTAGCATTTGAGGCAAAATCTACATTACTATAGGAGCACCATTTCGGGAAGAGAGAGGAATAGACAATACTAAGAAAAGAAGGGGTCCTAATCCTAGTCTCAGTCAAGCATACAAAAGCAACTGACAATCTCCTAATATTTGCTCTAATAGCTAATTGTCTTTTACGGTTTTTGATACCCCTAACATTCCAAAAGAGTAAATCCATAACACAAAAATCAGAAAAGGAAAAGTAAGGATTCCTACTTCATCTTCCTTCAAGATTTCCTATTTTTCTTTTCAGTGAAAGCCCCCTCTATCCCTCCCCTTCCAGTACTATCAATACTAGGAATCAATTCAGAAATAGGACAGTTGGAATGGGTACCTACCTGATCTACCTCAAGCTAATTGTGCACCATCAGGTCTTCACTCAGGTCTGCCTATTGCTCTTGATCCAAGGTTGGTTGATTTGAGCTCCCAGATGGACTAGATTCCTTCCCATATTGATTGACCTTCCCAGTGTGTTGTTCATTCTGTGTAGTTTCATTACCTGGACTAGTCTCAATTTGGTTCTCCAGATTCTGAACCTCCTCAGTAAGCTGCATTTTCCTTGCAGTACCTAGGTCCTCTTCCCTTCTTTGTTGGATTGGATTAGTGGTTGTAATCTCCTTCCTATTTTCCTGCTCCTATTGTAGTGCCGTATCAAACTTCCTTCCTGTAGGTACCCATGCCTTCTTCTGTTGGTGTTGGTCAGGCTTCCATTAATACTCTATTTGGATTTCCTTGAAAATTGTCTCTCCATTTTTAATATAAGTTGCCAATTGGAAAGAAGAACCCAATTAGGGCTAATCCGACTGAGTAGCACCTTTCTTCGCTAGCTCAGGGGGTGGGATAACATATACCTTGTCTTCCTTAACCTCTGGAGGATAATAGGTCAGTTCCTTGTCAGTCGAATCTCCCTCCATGCCTTCGGCCAGCACTGATTTCCACGATTGAGTTTTCTCCATGGGTTTCTTCGTAGGTGGATATGTTGCCTGAGGGATGCCAGAGACACTTTCAGCAGCTAAGGGTTTGTTCGGTTGAGGACGAAGGTTGGGTTTGTGAGAGATTTTGGTCGAGGGAAGGCCAATGATGTTAGGTTGTTGGTTTTGTGGTGTAATGAGGGTAGGAAAATTGGGTTTTATGGTTAGGTAAGGGACGGTAATTGTAAGAGTATATTAAATTAACAGAGGATTTAGATTCTCTTATAAATAAAATTATTGAATATATGTAGGTTTTAAATTTATGATAGTCATATTTTCAAGCTTCGAAATCCTCCAAACCCAGCATTAGTTGAAGAATAATGTGATCAAGCCACTTTCATACGTCTTATATTATGAGCTTATTAAATAACCCTTTTTCTTGACCAAAAATGAAAAATCGATCGATTAATTTCTATCTTCTCTAAAGTGAGGTGTTATTGATTCAATAATTGATATCAGACTAAAACATTTAAACGGTGGTGTACTGTGTTGGCTTTAAAGAAGATATTCTCGCAATTTGTGCAAGAACAGCATTGCTCCGCACTCATTACAAAACCTACCCTTTCGATTTCCAGAAAGATATGTTAGTATAAATGGAGTCGTTTAGAGGTGATGGAACTTCTGTTTCTTTTCTTGCATTTCAGCAGCTATTTACGTAACATCTGTTAACCGTAAATTGCATAAAGGATGAGATTTTAGAAATGCTTATATTTTATAAATAACTCACATTGTAGTCAATGTTCTAGGGCCTTAACTTTGGATAACTCGGGTGCACTAATCTTTTTGTTTCATACTAAGAAAAGATGAGTTAGGCAAATGCTGTTAAGCTCATCTAAGATAAGGCATGTATTAAGCTTAGGACTAGCTCAATTGACAAGGATGTTTTTGCTTCCCTTCCCCTTGTATGAGAGAATGCCAGAAAATAGATTTTCTATATATGTATATAAAAATGTTGACCATTAAACTATAAGGGTAAAATTTGACAAGAATTATATCAGGCATCCAAGGCCGTCAATGCCCACTTTTTCTTTTATACTTTGACTTGATCTAGTTCTACTCATTATTCATGTAATATATGTATATAATATCTGAAAGGAAAAACACAATAAAACAAAATAAAAGTCAACTATTCCTGAAACACATTAATGAATTCAACTAGTGGTTTGGTTTGACTTAATAGCATATGCATAATTCCAAACCGTTAAGACTTAATTTGATAACAAAAAAGTCAACAAACAAAATGAACTGTTTTTATATCATTAAGCAGTTGACATTTAATTTATTCAATATAATTGGTAAGTAGATGACGCTAAACAAATAATTTTTGGTAGTCTGCTCCAACTTAATTAATCACATCCCAAAACAGATTACACTTTAATTAAAAATATAATTTTTTTATAGAAATTTAAAAAATCTTAAAATAATACCATCTCTATGATAAACAAACAGTTAAGTTACTTTGTTTCTAAGCTACTTGTTCCTTTTATTTGTTTATTACGTCGTGATCTTCAGTGTTCATATTCAATGCGAGTCAAATTTAGAGAGATAAGACATGAATGACTTTAGCCTCCCGTCGTATATATAACGTGTAACATAACACCATTTTTCTCCCCTTGCCTTTACTTGCGGTTTTGTTTTTGGGATAAATCATAAATCGGCAAACGTTTCTGTCGGGTTTGTTTGGAATCTCTGAAGAGCAAAGTTGTTGGAAGCTATTCCAGATGATACTCACTGCGATACTATTGTTCGTGACTGCTGCGGTTTTGGTGACCATCCATGTTTGTGCTGTCAAAGGAGCTTTTCGCCAAAGAGACGGTGATGATAATGGTGATACCATCCCGACAACCACAGCGTATAATAGTGGACTGACGAAGGAGGAGTTGAAGAATCTACCTTGCTTCGACTACAAAGCTGAAGAAGAGGTTAGCCCTGTGGATTGTGTGGTTTGTCTGGAGCGTTTCAGGGTCGGCGATAGTTGCAGGGTGTTGACTAACTGCAACCACAGTTTTCATGTTTTGTGTATTGACTCGTGGGTGTTGAAGTCTCCCATTTGTCCCATTTGTCGAACTACAGTCTTTCCCCCCCAAATTGCCATGGCGTTGGATGAAGAAAGTGGAGCTTGTGCTCGTATTGGAGTTTAGTTCGACATTTGATTAGGTTTAATTTCTTCTTCTTATTCTGTTCTTCTGTTAAAAGCATCTGCACAGCCCAAATGGTGAAGCTATACAGCATTATTAATCACAGAATACTACTCTAGTAACTTAGTTTATTATTTTGTATTACTATAAAAAAATTCATAATAATAAAAATATTTATGAATTTATTTTAGTATAAATTATTGGATAATTAAAAATTATTAAGATCTAGTTTTACAACTTTTAATACCAAAAAATTTATAATTTAAAATAATTATAATTTTTTAAATAAATATAAGTATAGGGAAGTTTACATCTTTTATTCCCAAAAAAAAAATGAGAAGGTAAACAAGAAACCTATGCCCAAGGCCTGTATGGTAATAGCTATTCATGCACATCAAGTCCTCAAACTAGTAGAGTGGTCTTAATTCTAGTGTTTTGGGAGGTTAAATTAATCACAAGACAAAGAAAACTATATTTAATTTGGCAGTCAAACCAACTTTACACACCCACACATACATATAGTCCCCTCCTCTTAATTTTTCCCCACTATATAAAATTTCTGAAAAAAACAGTTGGTTTGGTATAAAAAAATAGAAAGTCAAACAGAAGCGTAGAGAGGTAATCAAGTCATTTATCTTGTTCCTAAGCCACTCTGTTTCTTTTAATTCTTTATTACTTAGTGGTATTCAATTCGCTGCTCATATCCTTAAAAGACGTGACTTTGGCCACCCCCCCTGCATAGATGTATCTGTCCACCAAATATCTCCTACTTTTAGAACGTACTACAGTTCTTCCTCCCTCGTCTTTACTTCTGTTCTAGTCAAGTTCGGATGAAGATGAAATTGAGATAGATAGGCTACAAATCAATACAACCTTCCCGTCGGATTTGTTTTGATAAGCGCTGGAGGGAAACCTAATCCACATGATACTCACTGCGATACTATTGTTCGTGGCCGTTGGGGTTCTGGTGATCATCCATGTTTGTGTCGTCAATAAATCCCTTCGCCGAAGGGACGGTGATGATACAATCCCCACGACCCCCGCCTGTAATGGTGGACTGAAACAGGTGACAGAGGAGGACTTGAAGAATCTACCTTGCTTCAACTACAAAGCAGCGGAAGAGGTCAGCCCTATAGATTGTGTGGTTTGTTTGGAGCATTTCAGGGTCGGAGATAGCTGCAGGGTGTTGCCTAACTGCAACCACAGTTTTCATGTTGTGTGTATTGACTCGTGGGTGTTGAAGTCCCCCATTTGTCCCATTTGTCGAACCAGAGTCTATCCCACCCTAGTTGCCACGGTATTGGATGAAGAAAGTGGAGCTTCTGTTGATAATGGAGTTTAGATTGACGTCGAATTAGGATTTTTTTAATTTCTTTTTCTTTTCTTGTCAACAGGTGTCAGACGATTAATGGCTCTAGCCACACTGTAAATTTTAAGTTGAATTCATGATACACTGTAAATTTAAGGTTCTCTTCCCTAACCAAGTCAATTAATTTGCAGTTTCAATCGGCACGACCCAAGTCTATTCTTAAATTCGACGGTTTTAATAGTTTTTCCTGTCCACTTTAGGGTTTATTGGACCTTCCGTTGCAGTCTCTCAAGACTCAAGTCAGTGAAGGTTTGACCGAAGTTTGCCTCTTATACAACCCATGCCAAAATTGAAAAAGTAATTTGATGGAAAACTGAAATAATCTTTTTCTTGGGATCTTATATGGAGGGTAGAACTTTTTGTTTTCCTTCGTTCGTCTGAGATGTCCAAATTCTGAGGAAATTGTCTATCTACTCCCTTTTCAATCTATATGTGATGTTCAGTTCTATGATTCACTGGGACCTTTCTACAACCTACAAAACCAACTGGTTCAACTTAATAAGCAGATGAAGGCTTGATCATCTGTTCATGGACAAGTTTTCAAGTTCTCATAAGGTATCATCACCATAAGAGTTGGGCGATGGAGCGCCTTTAAAGACCATAGTAATGGACCAAAAGTGATGGCTAGTGTTCTGCAGGATTCAGTTATACCACAGATGATTTCAGCCTACTAGGGTCGACTCTGGCTACACTGGCAATCTTAGTGAATCTATTAACAAATTCACCTGCCCAGAGAAGAACTCCCTTTTTCCAACTTCAAAGGAAACAAACCACCAATTATATAAATGACAAATTAGTCTCGTATACCAGAATCAGTTTCTAACATATAATCACATTGCATGTACATTTCCCCAAGTTCTAAAATGATGCTGTGATCACTGAAATTTTCACCGAGGTCATCTAAGTGCAGCTTGTAATTCCCATATCCCTAGCTCTCATAACGTAAGAATTCAGAATCACAAAACCATTAAAGACTTGTTCAAATGAACTTCAAAATTATATTTCTGCTGACAAGTGACTGTGTTCACAAGCTAATAATGCAACCTATTCAACTCATTAACTACACACTCCAACAAACCAAAATATTCAGAACGTAAAACAGGCATAAAGTTGTACTCTTTGTATTAAGCCTGCTCATCTCAACGGCTAGCATGTTTTCTAACGTACTTAGGAGAGCCAGTTTAAGTTCAAATAAATGACAAACACTGCACATTAAACATTGACAGAGAGATGCAAACTACAGAAACAGTTCAGCTTTTGTTGATGTTGTTGCTGATATTATTCTCCAATTCACTCTTCAGCTGGAGTGAGAAATCATCATTGACATCATCATCATCCCAATCGTCTTCCCACTGCTGGGTCACCTCCTTCCCTTCTTCCTTGGAGTCCCATTCTGTCCATTCACAAATCCATTTCAAACAAAGCAAACCGATGCAAATTAAAGCCATAGAAGGCAAACAAGTGGTAAAACAATTTTACTGAAAACACAAAAGCACCAACTCGTTCCATACCAATTCAAATCCCAAGTACACAAGATTAAATACAATAATTATGTATTTTTAGATGAAAAAGAATACGAAATACAAATAAAAGCAAAAAGAAGAGTTTTTAGTTGTAAAGAAGGGCACCTTCATTGATATCAAACTCTTCGAACTCGTCATCGTCTTCGAAAAGGTCAAGTTTCAAGTCCTCACTCGCTGCCTTTACCTCCGTCGCCATCGAAAGACAGATCAGGCCCAAACCCTAAGCTTCCTTTCACCAAATTCGATCACACCAAACCGGCATAAGCTTCAAATGGCCAAGATCAAATCCGAAAATAAAAAGATGTTTCCGTACAACCAGACGGCATCGTTCTTAATCAAGGGTGAGTGGCAAATTGTCGGCGTAAGGGACACGACGAGCCGTGTTATGCGTAATAGGGCCTATGAACATACAAGTTTTTTCTTTCAATAATCTAACTATAAAGTGTGCAACTTTTTTAATTTTTAATAATTCAGTTTAAAAAGTTATTTTTGATAATGCAACTGAATTGTTAAAGTTTTAAAAGTTTGGTTATTCAATTAAGAAATTTTAAAATTTAGACACTGAATTGAAATTTTTTAAAAAATATTAGATATTTTTTAATATATTATCTCCTTTTTTGAAAAATGGTATGAACATAAAAGTTGCCATGTTCTTTTTTTTTTTTTAATCTCAGGTGTATAACTCTTGAACTTCTTCTTTAAAATCTTCCTAATTTTTTTTTGAAAATTTTATTTAAATTTTATTTTTATTAATAATTAAAAAGCAATCAATAAACACTTTTATTGATCTATAAACTCAATAGAAACAATTGTTGGATGAGAATTTAGTAATATTACATGTTATAATAAGTAAATTTAGTGTTTGCTTTGAAATTTATTCCAATTTTTAATAGAACTTGAAGCGGTTAAAGTTGACCTTTTTCTTTTGACAATCTTGTAAGAAATTGAAACAATATTAAAACTTGAATACTTTCATTCATAAGGTAAGATCTGTGGTACTCATGTTCTTAAATGAACCATCATTGTAGCAATATTGAAGTTGGAGGATAAAGTGTTGCGAGTAAATGTCTTAGAAATTATTTCATTTTAATAAAATTTTGATGCATTTATCTAGATTTCTAAACTAAGGATTATAAATGATTACTCAGCAAATTTATCTATATATCTCATTAAATTCATCATGTTAATGTCATTTATTCTGTATGTAGTTTTAAATTCTTCTTTAGAGCCCACTATCATCATTTATTCTGTATGAAGTTTGTGTATTGTATTATTGAGCCATAGAAATGCTTATATTTGATATTTAGTTGGTATAAGTATTTAATTAGAATAATTTATGGTGAATCTTCCAAATTAATATGAAGGAGTTGCGGTTAAAGCAATATGATGAGCATGCTTTTTTATCGATATGGAAGTGGACAATTTGATGGCATTTTGGATCAATGACAATCTTGGAACTAAATTTCAAGGATGTCTTAATTATGATGTAGAAAAGTTGTTGATCATTAAGTTATTATTAATTCAATATGAATATCTTATCTTACCATATGCTTATAGGAAACGGGATGAAATAGTTCATATACATGGACAAAGATTTGAGTGAAAGGGTCAAATCTATTATTAATTTTTTGAATGCTAACAATATAGGTTGAAGGTTGAGATTAAAAAGTTAAAATAGGAGGCTAGTATGATGAATGAGGGTAATTATATTGAGGAGATGCATATGTTATATAATGAATTGATAGACGTTAAATATGCTATTAAGATATATAATTTGTGAAACTAAAAGATTACATATATTGTTATTTTACTATAGAATAGGTGTTATAGTAAATTTATCTATATTTACAACTTAATTTAATGAAAAGTTAAAGAATTTAAAGTTTATTAACTTTGGTGTTACAATATAGTAATTTTTTAATAGCATAATTTTTTATAAACAATGCTATTGTTATTAGGTTTTGCTACATTAAAATGTACTTGTAAGAAGTTTATATGAATGTTTTAAAATAATTTTGGAAAACAATTATATTATCAGCTTACATAGGTGCCTTTCTTTAGCTTTGGTACAGTATTTCCTATGAACTGATATTTTAGCTCATCTCCTAATTTCTTGTAGTTCCTTGTTACTGTTCCCTCATTTTGCCTTCATTTCTTAATATGTAAGATGACATAACTTTTGGTTGCTTCTATTTTTGTATCTTTTGATAGTGAATTACTGTGGGGCAGTGAACTAGGTACACTTTCTAGTTTATGACAGTGTTCCTTCCATAATGATTGAGCTTCGGTGCAATTGATAATTGAGCTTCCATAGCTGGCGCCACTGATTTCATGCATATCATTTATCTAATTAATTGAAACTCAAATTCGTCTTAATTGTGTTACTACAATTCATATGCACTTTTTTTACTAACATTAGTTCCCTCAACTGATGGTAAATGTATCTAATGAGCACTTGTACTTAATGTTTGATGTTATGGTGCCTCTCCCTCTATAGCTTATATATCACACAGCTTAGGACTATTTTGAATATTTTGGAGTTATTATCAGTGAAGAATTTTAGAGCCCAATCTAGTTTCATCCATGGCTATCAGTTGAAACTACAAGTTACATCTATATAATATACTCTTCCACACTTTCAAAGACTAGTCACATAAAAATAATAAGTGATCTTTAGTTTATAATTACGATTAAAATAGGATGTAAATATTAGAATCATTCCAGGGCATTTTTTCCAATATTAGATGTCCATTTTTTGCCACTAATCATATGTGTTTGAGAACTTAGGAACATGATTTTTGAACCACACTAGTTTATGCCATATGACTTCCTATGAATGTGATTGAATGAGAATGTGTAATATATAGTTATGAATCTATTACATGGACATATAAGCAAATAATTCTATCCATGATGGTTGATTAGAGGAGTAACTTAACAAAGTTAGGAATAAGGCCTTCTAACTCTCTTGAGGGGTAGCTCTACTAATTGTCCCTTTTCATTGCTTTTATCGTTGAATTAGAAGGAAAAGTGTATTTTAAGGTAGCAAATAAAGGGAGCAGATATATAGGTCCTGTTTCTATCTAATTATCAAACTAGAAGCTTGTTTGCTCCCCATCTCCTATTATATGCTTCATATTTTTACTTGCTTTTTCCCTAGGTATTGGAATTGAGCTTCAAATACCAAAAGCTTGATCCTCTGATGTTTTCCTTATGCATCCATTTCACCAAAGTTCTTCTATATTATTGAATAAAATTTATATTCTCTTTGCCATTAAAGCTCTATTTGAAGCTTTAATTGACTTGATTCCTAGTCCCCTTTGTGTTTTAAAGAGGTATATCTCCTTCCATTTGACTTTTAGGATCCTTTTGTTACTCCCTGATCCATTATATAGAAAGTTTCTTAGGATACTTTCAATATCTTTGATTATATTGATAGGTAGAGCCACATATGAACTCTAATAAATATGCATGATGTTTAGGACGTAATTATTAGTTGGACTCTCCCTGCATAGGATAAGTTCCTAGACATTTAGTTGCAGATCCTGCTTAAAATAACATCAAACAAATGGTTTACAATTATTGTAGTTCAATCTAAAAGAAGGGATAGGTAAGTCAATGTATTTGAAAAGGACTTCAGGCAGTTGAAGTCTTGAAAGTTACACCAAAGATTTTTTTAGAGGAGTAGGGATAGATGAAATGAATATATGAATATACTATTGTTGATGGTTAAATCATATGTCTTCACTAATTAAAGAACTTAATCCAATAGCACTTGAATTAAGTCTTTATCAACTCCATATAGAAGTAATAAGTCATCCATAAATGATAAATTGAATAACTTGGTTTTTCTACACTTATAATGGTATCTAAAAGATTTTCCTTGAGATACATGGAATGATATCATTCCGGTGAGAACTTATATAACTAAAGCAAATATGTAGGGGATAATAGATCTCTTTGCCTGACCCCTTTTGCTCCCTTAAACATATGAATGGCCTCTCCATTTATAAGAACACTAAAAGAAGAAGTTGTTACATATTGTAATACCTAATTAATGAAAATTAGGGGACATCTAAAGGCCCACAAAGGGTTTGAATGAAGCTCTAGTTTAGGGTATCAAATGATTTAAAAAAGTCTATCTCCATTGAATAACTTCTGATGGACTTTTTGAAGATAATCCTTGAATATAGCTACTAACACGAATGCTTCTATCTGCAATAAGATCAAACTGAGAGATATTGATTAGATTTGTTATAATAGGTTTTAATCTTAAGGCTAATATTTTAGACATAACTTTACAAAGAATATTGCATTAAGAAATAGGTTTGAAGTTTTTGAAAGTATGAGATTTAGGAATTAGACAAACTTTGTTTAATTCTTTTAGTAAAATTCTTGGAAAAAAAACTCCTTGACAAGCTTATAGATTTGAGATTTCAATAAATTCCAAAAAATTTGGAAAAAAATGTATTAAATCTATCAAGTCCTAGAGCCTTATCTAGATCGAGAATGTAGAAGGCATTCCTGATTTCTAAGTTGATAATTGGTTTAAAGAGATGGTTGATTTGGGATTGATTCAAAAAGGGTGAGATAAAGCTAGAGAGTTGAGTGACAGAGATTGATAAACCAAATGCAATCCTAGAAAGGATTTAAAGTGGGCGTAAGCTAAGGTTTTCAACTTGTCTTAATTATGATTCACAATATTTTGTTAGAGTTTATTCTATTCTGGATTTATTTTTGGAAGAAAGCTACCCGATCTTTCAGCTAAGAAATTATATCCTTTTGTTTTAGTAGAGAATTGCAAGCATCAAGGGTTGTGAGTCGGGAGTTTAACTTGGATTTTTCCTTTTGTTTTAACTCATCATTGATTGGATCATCGTAAAGATCTCTTTGAGTAGCATTGATATCATGGCTAGGTTTTTCAACTTCTTTTAGCAAGTCTTTGTTGTAATGTTCCTTGTGAAGTTTTTGCAAGTCCTCTCTTATTAACATCAATCTAGTTACCAATTTATAGGATTTAAATCCTTCAACTAGGTAGTTCAATCTTTTGGCAATAATACTCTTATGACCCTCCAATTCTATAAGGAAGTTAAAGAACCTAAAAGGAGTTCTAAGCTTTCTTACATAGGGATCCATTATGTCCTCTAGCAGGGAGTGATTTGAAAGTCTAAAATTACAGAATAATCCTAAGCTATTAGGAAACTTTGTCATTCATTCAAAATTCGCCAGTCCCTACTCCAACTTTTTTTCTAATATGATACAGTCCCTCTTACTTATTAGAGTCCTGGTCCTTCAACTTTATGAGAATACATAATGCAATTGAAGTCTCCTAACACAATCTATGGACCATTAACGCTTTTGGCTAATTTTTTAATATCCTTCCAAAGGATGTTTCTTTGAAATGCTTGTTTGGCTACATATATAGAGGTAGCTTAGATTTTTTCCTAAAGTGATAGGGAATATATGCCTCAATATGTAGATATTGGTCTAATTGTTTAGAGTTGATTACTTCAATAGTAGATAGATTATTGTAGCACTCCCTTACCGCATGGTACACACCGGGACGCCCGGAGGTCATTCCGGTATATATTCTACGATAAGAGCGAGCTACGTTCAATCACTACATTCACTTCATAAGGCATCACAAGAAATCACTATATATATATATTTTTTGACCAACTGTTCCTCATTTCATTTCTCAAAATCGAAAGTCTACATTGAATCTTTCAACTTTGACTACATGTACATGAACAAAACCTAGTATAAAAGTACTACATGAAAGAGGAAAATATAACAAATCTATCTAAGCCATTCAAAAATCTCAGCTGACCGACCTTTGAGCCATGACTTCTCTTGCCAACTCACAATCTACATAGCAGTAGAGCCCCTCAGTAGCTAAAGTTATCTCTTGTCTTGAAAAGATAACGTTGCAATTTTGGTGAATTTTGCGAACTCAATGAGGTAATCATCATCGATGGTTCACTCAATTCATGCAACACATCAATTCATATCACAACTATTTCACAAATTGGCATTTCACATG
>JANIJH010000006.1:65800342-65818832 GCA_024520975.1 Erythroxylum areolatum | reverse complement strand
CCGTTGCCCAAGTCAAATTCCACCTCCTTAAGGCTACAATCTAACTTTGCATGATACTTCTCCATAACATCCATCCCTAATATGACATCTAGCCCCTTTAACTCCAGGGGTAGCAAGTCCACCACTAATTGAATACCCTCAAAGAAAAGTTTACAATCTTTATACACTTAACTTATTATCACATGCCTCCCTAGAGGAGTGTTAACAACTAAGGGACTTTTCAATGGAATCAAAATAACGTCATGTAATGTCATGCTTGCAGAAATAAATGAATGCGTGGAGTCAGAATCAATCAACACATATATAACAAAATTAAATAGCCGAGTCATACCGGTGACAACTTCAGGTGCGGCTGCAGCTTCCTCTCTAATCATAGCAAAAATCCTGACCTGTGCCTGACCCCTTGGCCTCCCTAGAGGAATAGTCTTCTTTGTAGTTCCAGAGCTACCCATCTCTATGACTGATCTGGTTCCCATGGTTTCTGCTCTCCTTGGGGCTTGTATCTGGAACCCCTCTTGCCTTGTTACTTGGGGACAATCTTTGATCAAGTGTCCCTTTCCTCCGCATCGAAAACATGTTCCCAGTAGCTTAAAGCCTTCTCCCTTGTGAAGCTTCCCACAATGCTCACATTGAGGGTTTGTGAATTTGCTCCTCCCCGTCCTTCCAGTGCCTCCTACACTCGAGGCTTGTCCCAAGATTGCTCTTGCCTGCTTGTCCTTGCTAGGGCCACTGCTCCCCACTTCACTCCGAGTATGGTAACTCCTTGTACTCCTCTTATGCCTTGGAGTGCTCATTCCCTTTTCAATAGACTGCTCCATGTTCTTCCTCTTCCTACTCACTTCATTTATGATATTTTCTAGCTTCTCAGCCTGGAGTGTAGCATCTACCAATTGTTGGTAGTCACAGATATTATGGATCACGACTTTCTCCTTGATTCCCAAATGTAGTCCTCCTTTAAATTTACGGCACTTATCCTCCTCATTAGCAACAATGTTGGCCGCATACCGTGACAGTTGGGTGAACTTCAGCTTGTATTCACTCACACTCAAGTTCCTCTGTGTGAGATTTAGGAACTTCCTAGCCTTCTCTTAGATATAGAGCCTTGAGAAGTATTTCCTCCTAAAAGCTTCCAAAAAGTCTCTCCATGAGAACACTGGAGATATATCCTGACTATGGGGCACTGATTCCCACCAATGAATTGTATCCCCTTGCAGCAAGCTAACTACACAATCTAGCTTCTCTTCATTGGAGCACTTCATATAACTCAAAACCCTCTCGGTCCTCTTTAACCAGGCTTCAGCCTCTTTTGGATTTATAGTTGCACTAAAATCTACAGCTCCATACTTGCGGAGCTTGTCATACTGTCCACTTCTATCTACTGAAGTTGGCTTTGGCACTTATGACCCTTGGCTTATGGCATATGTGAAAGCATGAGCAAAGGCTTGAAAGGATTACGGATCTAAAGTAGGCATAGGAGGAGGAGGTGGTGGCACTTCATGCTGCACACTAGGTGCCTCGGAATCAGGAGCAAGCTATGTCCCAGCATCTTAAGGGACATAAGATTCATTTGTGCTCCCTTGGTGAGAGCTAGATCGAGTCACAGCTCCTCGAGTTCTCTTTCAAGGCGACATTTTCCACTCCTTCAATTTAAAATCATTGAAAATCTTTAGTTTATGCAAAATAGTTTCAAATCATGTAAAACAATTTAAATCACATAAAACAATTTCAAATCTTGTAAAACAGTTCAAAACAATGTAAGTTATTCAATTTAAAACAATGCATGTTCATTTTATGATTTAGACTACCCACTTCATGCCTAGGATACTCCTAAACCTAATTGCACTGATACCATAAGTGTTGGACACCCCGCCCTCGTGGGTCACATGCCCGAGGTCCTAAGTGACATCTGAACGCATATCCCACAAGGGTGGCGACCCCCACCAGGACAAATATCATGATAACTCATTTCTCCTATTTCCAGACAGATTTTGGGAAACCCCAAACTGGAAATTCAATTTGACTTATGGAGAACATTTGTGGCTCTATATCTCTAGTTTATTTAAAGATAAGAGTCATCCCATTTAGAGATCCCATAACAAAGTTATGGCTGAAAGAATCAAACAGGGTTTTGACAACAATCATATTGCACATGTCTTGGGGCAATTAGTAGAACTATTATTGGGATATCAGATTATGATCATCTTAGGACATTTTGATAGAAGACTTTGAGCTCAACAACTTTCATGAAGACCTTAAAGACAGATTCTATCGTTTGAAGAGTAAAAAATGAAGCAGACAATATGATCAAATGAATAGTGTATAGAAGAAGAAGTTTAGGTCGCATAAGCAGAAAGAAGACGAAGCAAAAAGTAGACGAAGCAAAGAGCAGACGAAGTAAAAAGTAGACGAAGCAAAAAGCAGATGAAGCAAAGAGTAGACGAAGCAGAAAGTAGACGAAGCAAAGAGCAGACGAAGCAAAAAGCAGATGAACCAAAAAGCAAACAAAGCAAAGAGTATACGAAGCAAAAAGCAGACAAATCATAGTCAACTTAAGACGAAGCAAAGTCAACTTAAGACAATGCAACTCTTAAGACGAAGCAGAGTCAACTTAAGACGAAGCAAAGTCAACTTAAGATGATGCAACTCTTAAGACGAAGCAGAGTCAACTTAAGATGAAGCAAAGTCAACTTAAGATGATGCAACTCTTAAGACGAAGCGGAGTCAACTGAAGACGAATGACATCATCACAGAGGATATGAGTCATCACAGATGATACAATTTTACAGACAATAGACGATATGACATCATCATAGACGATACGTCTTTATAGACGATACCACTTTATACTCCTAAGCATCTCCCCTTCTAAGGACCATAACTTTTAACCTAGATGTCCAAAAATTCTATACTATATACTGTTGGAAAGCTAGAAAGATGATCTACAACTTTCTAGAAGGCACATTTGCCTAAATCTACCTAGATTAATCCAGGTTTTCCCCTGACGTTCGAACACGAACTTTTTCCTTATGAAAACTTAAAAATGTAATGAACAAACTTAGAGAGAGAGAGAGAGTAATGAGAAAAATGCAATTATATTCTATTTGCATCAAAAGATAAGAGTTTTTACAAAGCTTTAATGGGAATTTCAAGCCGCAAATACATTAATATCTTAAAATCCTAAAATATAAAAGATACATGAATCATGAGTTGCTCAAAATGCAACTAAAGCCTTGCTTTATAAGATTTTCTTCAAATACAAATTAAACAAAGATTGGAGTGATGCTTTGACCCTTGACTACTCGATATCTTGCTCATCACCTAGATATAGGGGAGGACAATGGGGGGTGAGCTTAAAGCCTGTGGATAACAATTTTATAATTAGTAACAAGCAAAATCATTTATAAAGTCATTTCCAATGCAGAAATTCATGTTTATGCAAAATGTGTATGCATCATTGTTATCCACTTATCATGAACACATAGCATATCAAAATGGTTTGGGTATATTTATAAACGTGACGCACTACACATTTCCACATAATGGTCCTGTGTAGCCATAAACTTGAGGGAGTCTGTGAAGGAGTTCTGTGCCACTAGCGGGCAAGCGGGAGGAGCCTATAACTTGGTCAACGTGCACGTGACGATTCTTGAGGGACTACCACAAACCCACATAACGCATATTTCATAACTTGTAAACTTGTTGCCTAAAATGACACTTTTTGAAAACTTGTATTTCATGAGCATGAAATATTTCATATGCATTTTCAAAACTTGATTTAGTAAATTTGCTATTCTTTCAAAAATCATTTCCATCATCAATTAACACAATTCATAGATGAACATGTAGCACATTCTTACAATATTTAAAGAGCAATAAATGCACATGAATAAAGTAGTTGAAAGTCATGTATTGTCATTTCTTGAAAGAAACTTTAATGGCTTATTACTTAATTATAAAAGTGAAACCCACCTTGAATTTCCTTGTTTAATGAAATGGCTTAAGGGTGTCTTTCCTCTTGCTTCTCTCTATCCCCTTCTTGATTTCCTTTATACATGACAAAATTCCCATTCAATAGGAATTCCAATTGAGAACTCAAAGAAACATATGCATAAAATTGATCCTAGCTTAAACCCATACATTTTCTATGTTCTTTGAACCAAGACCTTTCCAAAAATCCAAAAGATTTAACATCAACTTACCTTGAGTCTTAACCACTTAATGAGTTTTTTAGATCAAAAGAAGGCTCTAATCTTCCTTTTTCTTTTTCCCTTCTTGCTCAACTTCAAAATCACTCTCTAAGACTAAGAAAAATCAAAACCTAGCATAACTCTCTTCTTTCTCTTCTTTTTCTCTTTTTTCGTGCCTCTCTCTTCTCTCTTTTCTTCAATCACGTTTTTGGCTTCTTCCAACTCAAGGCCATCGTTCATCTTCTCCTTTTATACCCTTAATGATTGCACAATGTTCATTTTGCCCTTCATTTAAAAGCCTTATGGTTTCTAAACTTATGAGACTGGCCAAATTTGCCCTTACACACTCTAACTACTTTAATACTTCAATTCCCTTAACTTATGTCATATTATGTTACCCACATTAGCAAGCTCATTAATTCCAACATATATTAATCTAGCGAGACCCCAAAATTAATTTAATCATGCTTATTTATAAAAAGTAATTTCAGGGGCCAACAACTTTATCCCTAGTTAGTAGAGAGGTTGTTTCCGATGAACCCATTAAAGACAAAGTTTTCCAAAATGGTTAGAAAAATATATAAACAAATGAATTCATAAATGAAAATATGATATGAAGTAAAATAAAATAAATAAATAAAGATAAAAGTAAGTAAATAAATAAACATGTAAGAAAGAAAATAAATAAGTAAATAAAATAAACAAACAATTGAAAAAGAAAAAGAAATGGAAAAAATATATAATATGAAATAAAGAAATACAATAATTAAATAAGTAAGTATGACAATAAAAGTATTGATGCTAATAAAAGTCACAAGATACAAAAGAAAAGTTTAGAAAGGTCTATGAAAAGAGAAAGATCTTTTTATGTAGGGTCCTTTACTTCCCAAACTTTCCTATCAAGGCTAAGCTTTCGATAAGCTCTAATAGAGTCATATCATTCCTAATCACCTTCCACCAATTCTTCTTAGGTTTTCCTTTTCTTTTGCTATAATCCAAAAGTACAATCCTCTGGAATTTTCTCACTAGGCATCAGACATTTTAATATGTACAAACCATCTAAGCTTTGTCTCTCTTAATTTACTATTATTGTTAGCCAACCTTAACTTGTCTCTTGCTATTACATTCTTGCCCTTGTCTTTTCTTATAAGGTTACATATTCAATAGAGCATCTTCATCTCAGTCACCATTATCTTATGACTATGTAGCTGTTTAATAGGCCAATGGTAATGTTGTCGCTTGCAACCAAATTAATACAAGCTTTAACAATGAAATATGTGGTCAATGAAGAGATGAGATTGTTCCCACGAGGAATCTATTGGTAAGTGTTTAACGAGTTAAAACTAAAACAAATTGGGGGGAGGGTTTAAATAATGTGATTCTAAGGAATTAAAATTGAAAAAAAATAGAAAAAATAGAAATAATCAAATCTAGAAAAGTAATGATCAAACCTTGATTTCAGGTCACCTATACTATCAAACTAGTCTAGATCATTGATACAAATTTAAATTAAATACATTAACAAATGCTCATTGAATGGTGTTCTCTCTTAGGGTTAAATGAATAGAAACATGTATTCTAATCACTTTTATTAACCAACAACTTAGATACGTTCCTAAGTTTGATTAATTAATAGCTTTAAAAACTAAGAGAATAAGTGACCAAGACAATACATATATGATATGTATTTAGTCTAGATAAATATCTTTCTTAGAATTTCCAATCTCTAACGTAAAAGATGGTAATCCTATTTGCCACTTTGGATTAGCAAAACTGAATGTGAAATCCTACTAATCTGGCTATAAATTAAAGTAATCAATTTCTAGTTGCGCACCCTAGAGATCAATCAATCAATCATGAAAAGTAATACAACAGACAATTAATATTAGTCAATGAAATAAACTTTATTCAGAAAATCTCATACTTACTAAATGA
Organism: Erythroxylum areolatum; assembly: GCA_024520975.1. Lineage (NCBI taxonomy): Eukaryota > Viridiplantae > Streptophyta > Magnoliopsida > Malpighiales > Erythroxylaceae > Erythroxylum > Erythroxylum areolatum. The sequence goes on along the minus strand of JANIJH010000006.1, from coordinate 65,812,710 downwards.
TAATGTTGGTTTCCTTCAACTAAGAAGAAGAATTTAGTTACTCACAATAATGATGAAACTTTGCAGAAGAACAGCAGAACGTCTGGTCTCCATATTTGCCCTTTTTCCAAAAAAACAAAAAACTCTCTAAAAGAAAGAAAAAACTTGAATGATAAGATGTTTAAGGGGTAACCGTCCTCCCTTTTTCAAAATTATTTGATCAGATACACTCCCCCACAAAATCAGGTAGCAGGTCCCTACATAAGGAAAACAACTTAATTCCCAAAATATTTAGAATCCTAAGTCTATCGAATCTTCTTTCAAATTAGACTTTAGTCATAAATTTTTCCTTTGTACATGCCCACGCTTAGTCAAAAGTTTTTTGCTAGCTGGAAATTAAAATTTTCTTTGCTTTTCTTGCATCCTTTTGATTCAAATTCAACTCCTATATGTTCAAAATCACTAATAATAATTAAGAAATAAGTCCGTTAATTTGAAATAAAACTTTCAACATATTAAAAATATTTATATCTAATGTTAGACCAAAAAAAACTTATCAAATTCCCCCACACCAACCTTTTGCTCATCCTCAACAAACTACTTTTGCAATTAATTGGTTAACTAATCAACTTTCTTTATTCCATGTCTCACAATAGTAAATAGTGTAAACTTCAAGAGTTAAACATTGTTTTAATCAATTAATACCCCATAGTTAATCATTCAAGTGTATATAAAAAAAGTCAATTTAAGGTAATCATATTTCAAAAACTAGCCCATAATTATAGCAAACTCTCACAAATCAGATTTGGTTTAAATCAATCAAGTGTTTGTTGGTTCAATATTTCACTTAAATTCTTCTAATGCAAATATTCTACTATATGCTTGCTTTTTCACCAACTTTTCACCACTTGAAATACAAACATGCATAAATCAAAAGAGCTTTTATTCAAGGTTGTATTGGGCTATAGGTAAAGGTAAGGATTGATAAATGGAAAGGGAAAAAATCATAAACATTAGCAAAGCATTTAATCATTTATAGGAACCCAATTTTAATCACAAAGGAGTCAACAAAGTCATTTCGTGTAGAGATAGATTAAACTCCATAATTTTTTTTCATTGCTATTTTTTTCTTTTTTTTTGAAATATATTGATATTTAAGATTAGGAGATAGCAGTATAACACATAATTCAATTCTCAATTTCATCTTTTTCTTTTCCTTGCCTTCCATATTTTTGTAAATAAGTTTGACATAAATTGTGGATATAATGCTTACTTACATTTATGATGTGTGAAGATATTAAAGGTTTTAGTTGTTTATTATGGGTTTATCAAGAAACAAAAAAGTTCAGCTCAGGCTTTTGAAACTAAACGTTTAAAACAAAGAGGGCCTTCATCATTTTTATGCTCGAATGCATAGATGTGATCTCAAGTTAGTTCCAAGTAAGTTCTAGAGAAAAATTCACCTTAGAAGATAATCACACATAAAAGAAATACAAATTGATGTTAATGTTTCAATCTTTTGGGCCCAAAAACTCACAAGTTAATGCAGTTCACCACAATTATACACCATGTTTAATCATATGATTGCCAAACCTTGACTAAGTGTATACACTTGTGTTTCTTAATTAAGTGACATATATTTCCTAAAAATAAAATTAATTCATGTTATGCACACTAATTAAGTCATTAAAAATGGAAGTATAGAAAGTGTCAAAGTTGGCTAATCAGTTTCAAACAAGTCAATAAGCATTCAAAAATTTTCAATAAAGATTCCTAAATAGAAGTTATATGGAACATACCCTAACCCCACACCTAATCCATACATTGTCCCCAATGTAATTATATAAAGTGAAAGAAGCTAAAATAGAAAAGAGAAGAGGAAAGAAAGCTTCTCTGTAAGTTGATTGCCTAAGTCATGGGGTTGGTGAGTAAGGAGGTTGAAATCCTTGGTGTGCCTAATATGCCTTAAAATTTTGCTCCATTCGGTGCATTTGATGTTCAGGTCGAGCCAGATGAGCATCTAAATTGGCCTGAGGAGGTTGACTACTATTCAGTATTGGTGAGACAACCCAATTCTTTGTGGTTGGACGTGGGTTGGAAGTGACAGCTGGACTCAGATAAGTAGAGGATAACCGCCCATGATTCATTTCAATTATGCCCATCCTACACAAACATTCCAAATCTAAAGGTTCTATGGCACAAGCCACAAGCATATTAGTATTTTCAGGATCCAAGAATTTCAAATTAATGGCCAATTGAGAGATATAGGACCTTAATATTAATGGTTTGGATTTCTTGTTTAACACATATTGAAATTGTGTTAGAAAATAAAAACTTAAATTAATAGCAATTGTTTGTCCATACACCACAAAAAATAAAATTAAGCCTTAAAAAGTGTACCAGCAGAATCTCGTTGCCCCAAAAAATTGTACGTTAAGAGACAATGTATGATTTTGAAATCAAGATTTTTTAAATATGAACTCTTAAATGCACTGGCATTATATGGTTGAGGATCAATAGACCATTGATTCCATATTTCAAAGGCATGAAAATTAGTATGATAATCACAGTGGGAGCTTACAAATGGTTCGTTCTTGATGTCATCGGTTGATATAAAACCCGAAGCAACGTTAAATTTAGCAATAGATAATGTAAATTCTTGCTTTATAAGTCTAAATTCATCAATCCCTTTGTAGAAATGTCGAATTCTTCAGGGGAATTAAATTGAAAGGTGCTGTAAAAGTCTCGTGTCAATTTAACATAAGTAGGATAGTCAACTTTAACAAATGCATTCTAAAAAATTTGCCTAACTAATTGCTTAAAGGAATTACGAATTTGTAAAGCATCAAGAGTGCCAGTTAGAACATACTTACATGGGTAAATTTTTTGTTGGCTCAATTGTTGAACTCTCCAATTGTCCTCTAGTAGTTGAAAAGTAGTGAAATCCCCACTTCGTGAGTTCCTTTGGCTTCTCCTTTTGATTTGCTTACCTTTCTGGGTTCAATTTCTAGTTGTAGGAACTTGGGTCAGTTCAGAAATCAGAGGAATGGAGGGACTCGGCGTCACAGCTGTTGTATCCAATAAAGGTTGAGTGTTAATCAATATAGGGATTGGTGAAGCTAACTAACGTGAGTCGTTCTTCTTGCATGGCATGGTCCCAAGCTCTGGAACTATAGACTTGAAATCACTAAAATAAGAGCATAAAGCCAACGAAAATTTGGACTAGTGGGTAACGTTGGTTATGGTGGTAAGTAGGGTAAAAGTTTTAGGGGTTTTTGTTAGAATGGTATGGGTGTTGGATAAATTTATGGCGGGGTGAATGAAATTGGAATGGGTGAATGGATGTGTAAGGCTGAAATTGTAGTGGGTGGGTAAGATGGTAGTGGGTGGCCAAGAAAAGTTTTTATAATTTTTAATTTTTTAAATTAAACTAAAATTGAAAATATTGATATGTGAAAATACTAAAGGGAATGGAATAAAATTGACATCTAAAAAAATTAAAAAATTAAAAATAGAAATAATGAAAAATAGGAATAAAATTGAATATGAAATTTTTGGGTTGCCCCCAAATGTGCTTCTTTTAAGTCGTTAGTTGGACGTGTTTATCGACTTACCTTATTAGAGATAGATTGGGGCTACTAGCTCTATCTTTTTCACATTCTTAATTGGAGAATTCTCATAGTATGGTTTCAGGCCATGTCCATTAATCTTAAACATCTTGAAAGTGTCTGAACTTTGAATTTCTACTGCACCGTGAGAAAATACATTAGTAACAATAAATGGTTTGAGCCATTGAGATCGTAATTTTCCTAGAAATAACTTAAGCTTTGAATGATAAAGAAAAACTTTTGTCCTATTGAAAATTGCTTCCTTAAAATCATTTTATAATGAAAAGCTTTTGTTTTGTCTTTATAAATTTTTTCATTTTCATAAGCGTTATTACGGATCTCTTCTACCTCTTGCAATTGCAACTTCCTATTGTTACCAGCCTTTACTAAATTCATGTTTAACTACTTCATAGCTCAATTGGCTCTATGTTCTATTTCTCCAGGCAAATGACATGGTTTATCAAAGACTAACTCGTACGACAACATGCCTATTGGAGTTTTGTAAGCAGTTTGATATGCCCGCAAGGCATCATCCAAATGTAAGCTCCAATCTTTTCTTTTTGGATTCACCATTTTTTTCAAAATTGATTTAATTTCCCGGTTGGAGATTTTAGCTTGCCACTAGTCTGCGGATGATATGTAGTCGAAATATAATGTGAGACACCATATTTCTTCATTAATGTTCCAACAATTTTATTACAGAAATGAGTTCCTCTATCATTAATCATAGCTCTAGGTATTCCATACCTAACAAAAATGTTAGATTTGACAAAATTGACTACAACCTTAGCATCATTTGTATAAGTAGCTTTTGCTTCTATCCACTTCGATATATAATCCATCGATAAAATGATATAAGTCTTACCAAAAGATGAAGGAAAAAGGACCTATAAAGTCAATTCCTCATATATTAAAAATTTCACATACCAGGATATTTGTAAGTGGCATTTAATCTCTTCTTCCCGAACTACCAGTTTTTTGACAATGATCACAAGACTTAAAAAACATGTAAGTATCATAAAATAATTTGGGCCAAAATGAACCACATTTAAGAATTTTAGGAGTTGTTCTTTTGGGGACAAAATGTCCCCCACACACAGATGAATGAAAAAAATTTAATATGGAAGGAATTTCATCATCTATAACACACCTTCTAATAATTTGATCAGCACAAAATCTCCAAATATGAGGTTCATCCCATATGTAAGATTTGGTCTCTCATCTAATTTTATCCTTTATAGCTCAAGATAAATCATTAGGTGAGGACTTAGTCACTAAGAAATTTACTATGTCGGCATACTATGGAATTACCTGTTAGATTGCAAAGAGACTTTTATCTGGAAATTCATCTTGGGAAACATCAGATATAATGCTTGGAGTGATCTGGTTGAGATGATTGGCCACCAAAATGTCAACTCTCTTTTTGTTGCTTATTTTCAACTTAAATTCTTGTGGGAGTAAGATCCACCGAATCAACTTTGGTTTTGCTTTTTTCTTAGTCACAAAATATTTCAGAGCTATATGGTCTGAATAAATAATCACTTGTGTAACCCATAAGTAAGACCAAAATTTTTCCTATCTAAAAACTGTAACCAAGAATTCGTTCTCTGTCGTGGAATAATTTTTTTGAGCATCGTTAAGTGTCATGGAGGCATAGTAAATGACATAAGGTACTTTGTCCACTTTTTGACCTAAAACTACTCCAACTGTATAATCCAATGCAACGCACATTAATTCGAAGGGAATGTCCCACTATGGTGGCTGAATTATTGAGACTGTAGTAAGTTGTTCCTTTAGTTCATCAAATGCAATTTTACATGACTCATCACATAGGTTGAGCAATCTTCGAAAAATCTTTAATAAATTGCCGATATAATCTTGCATGACCAAGAAAAGAGCGAACTTCTTGCACAGTCGTAGGGTAAGGTAAAGATCTTATAATATCTATCTTAGCCTTATCAACCTCAATTCCTTTAGAAGAGACTGTATAACCCAAAATTATGCCTTGATCAACCATAAAATGATTTTTCATAATTTAAAACCAAATTAGTCTCAATACAACATTTAAACACTTTCTCAAGGTTAATAATGCATGTTTAAGAAGATTCTCCATAAACCGTAAAGTTATCCATGAAAACTTCCATACAATCTTCCATAAGATTAGAGAACATAGTTACCATACACCTTTGAAATGTCACTGGTGCATTACATAACCCAAATGGCATTCTTCGAGAGGCAAAGGTGCCAAATGGACAAGTGAAAATTGTTTTCTTTTGGGGTTGCCTTACATTCTTGGCTTCATCTTCAATCAAAATTTGGTGTACATAAATGGTGGGAATAATGCCTTTTAAATCAGCTACTGTCTGCCCAATGGCTTGTTTGTGTTGTCTTAACACCTGAATCAATTGTTCTTCTTGCAAAGGAGTGAGTTTATTTGAGATAATAATAGGTAACATACCTTGCTCACCCAAAAATATGTATTTTAGATGGTTAGGCAAAATTTTCAGCTCCAATGCGGGCAGTTGAATCAACGAAGGCAATAATTTGGAATTGTTTTAGGACAACTCCATATAAGGTAATTGCTTCACCATTTTCCTGGTTTTCTCCAAATTGCAAAACATGGTTTCAAGTTCATTATTAAGCACTAGCATCTTTATAAGTAACTGCCACTGTAACGCATCTCCAATTTCAAGAATTGTCTTAAGTTCATCTCTTCCATTTAAGGAAGAATTTTTTTCTATACCCAAGTGTCAACAAAAATCCACAGAAACAATAGGTTGTTCATCATCCAAAACTTTCATGGCATTGTATATATTTAATTTAATTAATTCACCATCAAATTCTATAATCAACGATCCATTATGAACATCAATTTTTGTTCTAGTGGTTTTCAAAAATGGCCTTCCAAATAAAATTAGAGTTAAAGAGGATACATCCTCACTATCCATATGCAAAATGTAAAAATTAATTGGAAAAAGCATTTCGCCTATTTGAACCAAAATATCCTCTAATACGCCCCTGGGATAAGCATTTGAACGATCTACTAATTCAATCAATAGATTAGTTTCTATAAGGGGCCTTATGTTTAAGGACTTGTAAATGTCATAAGGCATGACATTTATTGGTGCACCCAAATCTAGTCTAGCTTTTTCAATTCTTAAACCACCAATTTTACAGGGAATAGTGAACATACTTGGGTCTTGACATTTAGGTGGTAGCTTTTTTTTGAAGTATTGCAGATACGTTCTCTCCTAATTGTACTTTATCATCAAATTTCAATTTCCGTTTCGAATTGCAGAGCTCCTTTAGGAATTTAGCATAATGAGGAATTTGCTTAATGGCATCAAGCAAAGGAATATTTACCTGGACTTTTTAAAAAGTCTCCAATATCTATTTCTTTTGCTCCTATTTCTTTACTTTGACAAATCAACTAGGAAAAGGGGCCATATAACAAAATTTTTCAGATCTAAATCTTTTTTTTTCTCTTTTTCCTTTTCTAGCTAGTTGGGTACTTCCTTTCTTGCTTCTTCTTTCCCTCTTGGATATTTGGAGAAGCTTCCTTCAATTCTTAACAAATTTGGCACTTTACTTAGGACTAGTTTCTGTTTGAGTAGGAAAATTTTCAAAAATTTGTGCCTCTAATCTATTAATGATTGTTGCCATTTAGCTCAATTGATTTTCAAGATTTTGAATATTAGCTTCAGTATCTTACTGAAATGTCATGCTATTAGTGGCCCAAGATTTAAGTATATCTTCTAAAAAAGACTTACCTTCTGAATTGGGTGCCATTTGTTGATGTTATCTAGGAACATAGCGTTGCCTATATTGCTAGAAATTTAAAGTAGTTTGTTATCCTTGAGAGTTCCCATAACATAGATTTGGATGGTTATGCCAACCCGGATTATAGGTATTCAAGAATGGATCATATTTCCTTTGAGTTTACCCAATAAATCCTCCTATGACATTGACTTGTTCTACACTTTCTTCTTGCAAAATTGGGCATGCATTAGTAGAGTGTCCCAACATTAAACATATTCCACATGCCTTTGCTTCTTCTTTCTTTGTGACTGCGAGTTGCCACACTAAAGATGTAAGATCGTCTAATCTCTTCTCCAACATTGACACATTCACCTCATTCATTTGTTTTGAATTATAGCCAAAACGTATCCCAAATTGTTGTGTATTGGAAGCCATGTTCGTTATCAAATCTCTTGCGGATGTCGATGTTTTGTCAACCAAAGCTCCACCACTTGCAACATCAATCATACTGAAGTAAATCACTTGTTAATATAGAAATCACATCTAATATGTAGAATACATAAGAAGAGGGGGGAGGGAGGGTTGAATTGTGTTAAATCGTCTAAGATATTAATCTTTAGAATCTTCTTGATTTTCTTTACAAATTTTGACGATTACAAAACAATTCATTTAATTTGATGAATAATGCAACAATGAAAATTATTATCTATTCTTCTAACAATAAGAAAATTAAAGAGATAAGGTTTAAAGAATATGACATCGCGATTTATATTGGTTCACCCTTAACCTTGGGCTACGTCCAGTTCTTAGAGTTTTTATGAGAGTTCTCTATACTCTTCAACATTACAAATATTATTTCTACATTTGTAGAGCCTCTTCAGGTCTCTCTCACAAAGTATTCTTTATCAGCTTCCTAAGCCTCTCTAGGCTTTAGCCTTTCTTTCGCTTAGAAAGATATTGTTTGAGCTTCACGTTATAGATGTATTTGCTCTCTTTCTTTCACCATTGAGTACAAAGTTTCTCTAAGTAAGTTTCATACAATCAAATTTTCTCTCTTGTATTATGTTGTTAGTTTATGACTATAACTAGTATTTATAATTTAAATCTTCAACAGTCTTCTTGAGAAATCCGCTTTTTGAATCTTCTAGAAACCATTATTAGTTGAGTCCTGTAACTAACTCCAACTAACTAACTGACTGACGTTCTAGAATATTTTTCAATTGCATCGTCTGGTATTATGCTTTGTTTGGTGTTATACTTCGTCTAGTGTTGTGCTTCGTCTGGTGTATCTAAGATGCTTGTCATATTAAGCTTTTACTTAATTATCATCTTGGGTTGACCTTGAGTCTTAAGTATCATCTTGAGTTGACCGTTTTCAGTCTTAAGTATCGTCTTGAGTTGATGATTTGTGTTACTTACATTTATTTGTGCATTTAACAAACTCATCAAAACAATTCACACACTTCTATGATTATTGTTATTTGATTGTCATTAAAATTAATAGAAGAAGTGAAGTCTTCTTGAATTAACAATCTTCCCTTTTTTTATGATAAAAATAATCATAATATTAGAAGATAAAATAATATTTAGATGACAGACTAATAAATAAATAATGTTCAGATAAATAAACAAATAAAACAAATAATGTTCAGACAAATAAACAAATAAAGCAAATAATGTTAAGACAAATAAATAAATAAAGCAATACAATGCTTTCTAATATTCTCCACTTTTCTCCCCCTATTTGTTATTAATCAAAAAATAATTCATTTTAGACGCTTCAAAATTTTAGAATACATGTGTTGAATATCAGTGCGGATCGTCTTGAGGTCTTGTTTAATAGAAACATGTAGAAGTGCTATTTCCTCATGAAGATCACCCACTACATCACCTAGTTCATCAACCTTAGTATGAATTTCCTCAATGTTTTTAGCTAAGGCTTCCTAAACCTCTGTCTGCTTATGGCTAGCTTCAGCCCAATTGATGAAACGCTTCAAGAACTTCAAATTTACAGTAGCATCTTGTTATATTTCACTAAGTGGATGAGGATGTTCAACAACAGATGGTTTTCTAGGTGAATCGTCTAATTCTATGATTTTGATTGAGGGTATTTTGAAGGTTTATTTTCCTTTAGGGATATTAAGATCATCAGGTCTGGGTAGTTTGTAAATTGGTTGCCCAAGAAGGTGTAAAATAGTTTTAACTGAAGGTATGAAACCTAAGGGTTTGAAATGAATGATTAGATGCACAAAGGTTTCTAAGTTAAAATCGATACCTACTATTGTGATACTTCTGTACCTTCCTTTTAAAACCGTGCCAACTACCTCGAACCTTTCATCTTTGGTAGATACTTCAAATTGACTTCCTAATGCCCTTGATTTGTGATGTGATACATAGACACCTACAGGTTGAACTGCATGACATGCATCGTCTATGTTCTTCACTGCCACTTGAATCTGTTATGTTGTGAGATCATCTTCATGCCCTTTAGGAAACATCTTCTTCTTCCCTTTTCCTTCGTTTATTACGAGTGTTGGACATCTTGGTTGTACATCTGGTACAATCTTTATTGTTATTCTGCTTGTAATCGGATAAATTGTATAATGATCTTTTGTAATCTTCATTGGGTATGATTCTGAATTTTCATCTTACAGAATACCATATAGTCTTCGTTCTTCATGACTTAGAAGATGTATCTTCTGATTGTTTATTGGTATAGGCTCAGCTTGTACCTTGATTGTCTGCTTAGAAGGTTCTCTAATAATAATTGACTTCTGTTTCAATCAGGTATTGATTCTTCTATGACCTTTATTTTCAAATCCTTTTTCTTTATTAGTTGAGGAGGGTTGTAACGTACTAGCTGGTGTTCAACAGTTTGTGCCTTTTTTGGAACATCAGATGAAGAAACCTTTTTCTGACTAAGCTTCATCTTCTTTTGTTCTTCTGTTGGTTTAGAAGAGAGTTGTTGTTGAGGCTTCTTCCTCTCAAATACTAACTTCCTTTTTATCTCTGTCTCTCCAGATGATTACGCTGATTGAATTTGAGGGATAGAGACAATTGATTTGGTAGGCTGCTATTGTTGCTCTTGTTTCTTTTTACTCTCAGAATCTCCACCAAGAATTAGAACTTTCTGCTTCTTCTGTTCTTGTTGTCGTAAAGTTAATAATTTTGGTGACCTTTTTGACTATTTGGGCCATTTTGATTGGAGTGTCTCAGCCTTCCATTTTAAAGACACTTGATGAGTTGATTGTTAAACCTTGCTTTCCTCCCTCTATAGAACCTTCTTGACTTGTATCGGCACATTTGACAATTGTTCAACCTTTTCCTCTGTAGATATTCTTCCCATCGATCAAGGTTTTGCTTGTATTTCAGACGGAACATGTTCACTTTTACTTCTTCTTACTAAAAGCTCCCCCTCATACTTTGCTTTTGGTGTAAAATCTATATCCGCTTCAGCTTCAATCTTGATTCCCATTTTGTGAATAGTAGAGGCATTAATAACACTGTTAACATTCATCTTCATTTTGTTTCCTCTATCAAGTAGGATTCCAGATTCTTTGAAGAATCTTGTCAATAGCATACCGTAAGGTAAAGAACCATAATAATCCTCCTTAGCCTTTATCATGTTCTTCATAATCAAGAACGGAAGATTATTGGATTGGTGAGTAAGTAGATGAAACAAACAATGTTCATCATTCATTATCACCATGTCTTTTGATCCTACTCTTGGTAGAATACAATAGAGAAGAAGTGAATGAAGAACCCTAGCCCTCGAAATGAAGGTTGAAGACTTATTGACTCCTGGATTACCGCATCCATATAGTTGTCGATTGATGTTAGCTTTGTCTATATGACCTTGAGTGATCCATTTTGTATTGTTAAACAATTTTGCTCTAATACTTAGACACCCAATATCCTTCTCGATAGAATCTTGTGTGACTATTACCGATAACCCATCTACCATCGATACTAAGGTGTTGTCCACCACTTTTGCATTCTTCCAGAACTCATATATTTCATTCAAATATATCGTCTTGCGAATATTGAAGAAATTTTTCCAGCCAACTACTTCAATTTCTGGTTGGATATCCATCTGATTTTTCTTCAAGGAAGTGAAATCGATGTGTCTCCCATAGACAAGATAGTTTGAAATTTTTGATCTGTAACAAATAAACATTAAACATCGAAATGTATTTCGCTTAACGAAGCAAGGTTGGTATAAAAAGATAAAGATATGAGATGAGAAGAACTTAAAGTTTAGAATAGAGTGTTGAATCGTCTTTGTTGAGAGCACTAAACAAGTAGGTTTCGAAGTTTTTCAAGAAAATTCTACAGTGTAAGGTGTTTTAGAATCTTGAGAAGATTTCCTTTTTATACATACTCTTGAAAAGTTACCGTTCGTAACTTACCGTTACTATTTTACTTGAAAACTTACGACTTTTCAATTTCTTCTATATGAATCATCTGGGTTATAGAGTGTCAGACAAATGGTCATTTAACATTACCATATTCAGATTTCATTTGATTTCCTTGAATCTATCTTCACTTAAGGGTTTGGTGAAGATATCTGCCCATTGTTGATTCATCTCAACAAATTGTAGATTGATGATCCCTCTCTGTATATAGTCTCTTATAAAATGATGTCTAACTTCAATATGCTATGCCCTTGAATGTTGTATCAGATTCTTTGAGAGATCAATAGCACTTGTGTTGTCATAGAAGATTGGAATCTGATCTTCTTGGATAGAATAATACTCTATTTGATACTTAATCCATAACATCTGTAAACAACGGCTTGCAGCTGACATATATTTAGCTTCTGCAGTAAATAGAGCAATTGAACTTTGGCTCTTGCTTGACCAAGAAATTAAATTATGACCAAGAAAGTGACAACCTCCACTTGTACTCTTCCTATCAATCCTATCTCCAGCATAATCAACATCATAGTAGCCAATTAACTTGAAATCTTTACCTTTCTCATACATTAAGCAAAGATCAGTAGAACCTGCCAAGTATCTCAAT
>JANIJH010000006.1:65611790-65622260 GCA_024520975.1 Erythroxylum areolatum | reverse complement strand
CGTGGTGAGGAATTCCTCCCTCGTGAGATGCGCGCCCAGATGTCACGAAGGACGTCGGGCACGCGACCCATCAGGGATGGGTTCGAACAATCTTTGTGTTAGATGAGGGATTTCCTTCATTTAACAACTCCCTCTTAATCTCTTCTTCATTGTCCATCCTTAGTAGGGTCCTCTTAGGAATCTCAAGCTCATTTTCACTCCTCAAGGTTATCACCCTAATGTTCCTTAGATTCACCTCAATTTGAGATGGGAACTTCCATCCACTTTGTGATTCTAGGCAGTTGATAGCCACCGCCATCTAACCCACCTAGCTTTCTAAGTTCTAGATGCTCAATTATATATCTTGTTGGAATTGTTTCAGATCCTGCTAAAATTGTAGAGTGTTAATAGAAAGAGACCTAACTAAGTCTTCCAGAGATGTACCTGAATTGGAATAGGAGGTTGGTTACCTTGGTTGGAATTGTTACACTCCTTATGGCCTATTTGGGAAGTGATTATGCTATCTATTTCCCCCATAAATTACGTTAAGATGGTCTCTCCATCCTGGTTATACGTCTATGAATATGAATTATACTGATTAAGGAAATTCTCTCCCTCACTATTGACCTATTCCATACTTCCCTCCTATAATGTTGATCACCCATCAGTCAGATGACCTATATTTGCATATATTTTGCAAGCCTTTACCTGTGCCTATCCAACTGCAATTTTTCTAACAAAAGACATTAATTCATCTAAACAATGTTCTATGGATGAAATGCTTACCTCATTTACACAACGAACATCATTGCAAATTTCAAATTGTTAAGTTTTAGTGGTTATGCTCTTAATTAATCTTTGGGCCTCCATAGGAGTCTTTTTATAGAGTGCCTAACCACTCGCTACATCGACCAAGCTCCTCTCCATAAGTAGCAATCCTTCGTAGATATATTGGATAAGGAGTTTTTTTTATATGTAAAGCGCAGACAACTGGCACACAACTTCTTAAAGCACTCTCAATACTCATAAAGGAACTCTCTATTATGATGTTTAATCCCGTATATCTCTTTTCTTATGCTGGTTTTCTTCGATGTTGGAAAATATTTCTCAGAAAATAGTCTCTTTACCTTAATACAAGTATAACATGTTGTGCAAAATTCGGCAAAGTAATGTGTAATGGTCTTTGAGTTAAGTTTGGTACAACTAACTCTCTTAATGTTCTCGGATTAGCCATTGTTTCTTTAAATTTAATATCTTGTTGTACTTCTAGAGTTGTTCTAGTTTCCCTTCGCAATCTTAACAATGTTCTTTTGATCTCTGGATCAAATTGTAAAAGTTCGTTATAAGGTGATCTAGTTACTAACAAATGTGAAAAGATTAAGAAATAACTAAAAATGATTATAAACAAATAAATATACAAAACACTAATTAAAATCAAAAGAAAAAACTAAAGCATCACATTCTTCAACAATGACGTTAAAATTTCTTGATGAGTGTTGAATGCACCAAAAAATAAAACCTAACTCTGCACCTAAGATTTATAGCAGCTATGGGTAGGGATCATATCCATATGGAACGTACATGTAGTTTTGTAATGAAAGTAATTAATGTTTAGGAAATAAAGGCGGGTTTGGTTGGATGCAATTAAGACAATAAAGTAAAATTAAATTAATGAAAGTAAATTAAATCAAACAATTCGGGATTGATAAAATTGATGAATGCGATTAGAATTCGATTCTTGGTTCAATCTCAGCTTACACATAAATAAACATACTTCATTGTCTTATTGTTTTCACACTCCTCTTAGAAACTATTAATCGTAGGCTAACAATAAGCTCTATTAACCCCATTTTTTTCTTAGATCTTGTTTAATCAAAATAAGCTCTTTGACTAAACCTAAATATCGAACAACTTATAATGTGCTTTCTAGATTTAATCGGACAATCGTAATACGAACTAGGAAAACAAATTAATCTAGGCAACAACTATATAACCTAGGGTAATTTGAACCTATGTTATGTTATCCTTAATGGTTTAACACCATTAGTTTACCATAAATGAATCAAAAACACAACTATTACGTATTTTATTCAATATTTTGGCAAAGAGTTTATATAAAAACAATCCAATAAGCAAAGAATAACATAAAAAATCTTGAAAGAGAAAGAAAGTCAACAATACATAATGAAGAGATGCTCAATTGTGATCTTCAGCTTCAATTTCCCCTACAAATTGGAAGGAAGAAGGATTAGCCCTCCATGGATCTCAAAGTAGTCAGAGTTCAACTGCCTTTCATGTTCTAAAGATGATTCATGCCTTCTTTTGCCGTTCACATCTCTGTTTATAAGAAAAATCAGGTTTCTTTGAAGATGCATGGTCTTAATAAAATGTTACTTTCAAAATTATGCATGGTTGTGCATCATTCAGATCATCCTAAATCCTAAATTTTCTTGTATTTTCTTTTCCCATCTTCACTCTAATCCATCTCCTTCTTATTCTACAAAGATAAATGAGTTTGAACATCGAGAAGATGGTTCAAGGAATATGCTTTTAACTCATTTGAGCTCTTGTGCTTCCAATTTGTACCTAAAACCAAATGTGAACAAAAATGATTATCTTAAGCATTTCAAAATATTAATCGCTCAGTATTAAAAAGTGAATATATAAACAATCAAGCACACATCACCCTCTTAATCTTTTCACATGGTTTTTTAGGGATGTTAAGGAGCTTAGATTGCAAGCACTAGATATGGAAAAATTGTCTAACGGCTTGGGCAGGACAATATAGTGGATGTAGTGGATTCCCAACTATTATTCTTAAAGCTGTAGCTGATTATGATGTGTGGATATGGCATGCACATTTTGGTTTACCAAATAATGACATTAATGTATTAGAGGCATCTCACTTGTTCGCGAACCTTGCCAAAGGTATAGCACGTTATGCTCATTATGTTAGTTGAGAAAAAGTGTACGATACTGGATATTATTTAGCTGATAGTATTTATCTAAAATGGTCTACCTTGATACAAACCATTCATGATCCTCGAGGCCCAATAAAGAAGTTATTCACAAATATGCAAGAAGCATGTAGGAAGGATGTCGAGCGTACTTTTGGAGTTATCCAGTCACGATTTGCAATTATGAAGGCACCGACACGTTTTTGGAAAAAAAAATCCATATTACATGATATTATGTCAGCATGCATTATAATGCACAATATGATCACAGAGAACAAACGTGATACTCAAGTAGCCATACAAGATTGGAGCGAAACGTCAGCTCCTGAAATTAACATTAATATAGACGATATAATTATATTTCAAAAATTCCTTGCCAGACATAAGCAAATTAAATATAAAGAAGCTCATTATAAACTTTGTAATGTATTGATTGAATATTTATAGGACGATATGGTAATGTAGAGGATTAGAGGTTAAATGTGCAATAAAAATATTATTTATGTATGTTATTAATTTGTTTTTGCAATAGTATTAATTATATTTGTTAAATAATATTAATTTAATATAAAGTATATATTAATTAATTAAGAATAATGATTTTATTTTAATTTTTATAAATAAATAAAAACTTGGTGTAGATTGGTTGGAGTAACAACAAATTTGGTATAAAAAGATTATTGAAATGTTCTCTTTTACACCAAATTTGATGTAAAATTTTAGTAGAGTGGTTGGAGATGGCATAAAGGAGGAAGGAGTAGCGCTATGAATGATCATTAATTCAAAAAGTAGTTACAGAAAATGATAACCAAAATAGGAGCAAGATATTAAAAGCTTAAAAGACCAAAAGGTCCTTAAGGAACCCTTTTCTACCAATAAGCGATAAAGCTTTTATGGAGAGTTTATTAGATAGATGGGGAGAGCAATATCACAAAGAAATACCAGAAAGGGGCAAAGAGAGTCACCGAAGCTAAAAAGAGACCTATACTAATAAAATTCAAAATAATGACTCTTCTTACTTATTACAATTTAGAAAACTCCTTTTTAAAAATTCAATAATTGAGACAGTCTAATCTAATTTTAATTTAATTGAAAAATAACATGTCCATAGCTAGAAATTTGTTTTCCAATATTAAAGGAAGCAACTTTTAAAATTATATAAAGTATTTTAAAATCAATTAAGATTAATTTCTTAATTAATTAGAAAATTATTCCTTAATAAATTAAAAATATTTTCTACAATCTTAAATAATGTTCATTTTTCTTAATTAATAAATAAAAATATTTTTAAAATTGAATCAAAATAAATATATTATTTAGGTTAATAAATTTTTTATAAAAATATAACAATAATTCTCTAAACAAATAGTAAGCTTAATTAATTTCAATCAAATTGAAATAATTATTTTTAGTTAAGAAATATCTTTCTTAATTACTTAAAAATAATTTCATAATCTTGAGGAGTTTAATTAATTACTTTTGACCTAATTAAAATATAATTAATTCTAATTTTATAGATAAAATTTTAAATTAGGAAATAATATAATTATTAATTTTAGTCAAATTATTAAAAAATAATAGATATAATTTTATAATTGATTCAAATTTCAAATTAATTTCAAATATTGTATTTGGAATTAGGCTTATTTTATTCAAGTTAGGAATACAGTATTTAGCAACTAAATAAACTTTGGTTTGACTTCGAATTACATTAACTCAACAACCAAACAATCCTTATTTCATATTCTTAGGTTAAAGCAATCATATTTCCAAACATACCTAATCCATTACATAAGATATATTATCTTAGTTGCCAAACATTATTGGTCATCAGCTTTAGGAAACCCTACAGTTAAAGGAAAACCATAGCAGCTGCCACCCTTATCCATGCCATTAACGACTAGTAATGCTATACTACCAATTGCCACCAGTTAAATCGCTACCTTAAGCTGCCACAACATTACTATTAACTAGTTTAGAGATAGTTTGTGAGACCATTACGATTGCAATTCCACTAGCACAACACATCACTGTATGCACAACAATTCAAGTAACAATAAAAAAACTTGATTTGTGTTTTTTAAATATGTTAAAGATCAACCAAGTAAGTGTACCTATCATTTTTATAATATGGTACAGATACATTCAGTGTGCTTTGATAATCTCGATCTCATGCTTGCTGCATTTCTGAATATGTTGTTCAAGAACAATCAAAGGTTTTTTTTTTCTTTCTCTAAATCTTTGCTTATTAGTTCAAAGTCCTAGTATTAATAAATCAAGTTTAGTCTTCTATTTTCTCATTTACTGCTTAAGAGTTGAAGATGGAATTCAATTTATACAATTAACATAACATTTCTCATGCCCCACTAATTTTAATTTGTTTTTATTATAGAAATAATCAGCTAATTATATCTACAAATAATTAGTTGATTATCTATTGATAATTAGTTAATATTCTATTAATTAGTAGCTTAATTAATGGGATTTTATTACTTAGAGGATAAATAGATTCTTTTTTATTTAAGAAGGTGATTAGGGCTACATTGTCCTATATGTTCCTTATACTATTTGCAGAACAATCAAAGAAGAATTACTTTGTCCTCTTTCTTCATGGCATCAAAGTCACGAATCTTCTACTTTTCTTTCTTCGTTCAAATTAGTCCTAAATGGACTATCAATTAGCATTGAATGGCCAACAGAGAAACTCCTCATCCTCCAACAATGATTTCAGCAGTTTGAGTGTGACTAATTATGGTGTTATGATGGGAAATGTACAACATAATTATGATTTTCTTGGCTCAAACTTGCCTTTTCAATTGACGAGTCACAGATTGAATGGCCAAAATTACCTGAAATGGTCGCAAACAATAAAGTTGGCCATTGATGGTAGGGGACAACTTGGGGATTTGAGTAGAGGGACACTAAGGCTTGCTTTGGATGATCTAAATATGAAAATATGAAGGTTCGAAAATTCTTTGATCACAACTTGGTTGATTAATTCCTTGGAACCTACAATCGAAAAAGTTCCCATGTTTTTGCCAACAGCTAAAGATACATGGGATGTGATTCGAGAGATGTATTTTGATACTGAGAATTCTTTCTAAATTTTCGAGCTAAAAATGAAGCTATGGAAGGCCAAGCAAGGAGACTGTGATGTTAAATTGTTTTATAACAAATTTGTAACCTTGTGGCTGAAATTGGTCCTATGTTATGAAGATGTTTAGAACTGTCTGAGTGACAATTTTTGACATAACAAAAGGGACAAAATGATAGAGTTTATGTTTTTCTTGTAGGATTGAATCAAGAATTGGATGAAGTCAGACGTCAAATTTTGGGAAGATGATTGGCAATGCTAAACAAGTTGGAGGTCTCTATTTCTTCGAAATCGGATATGACTTTAAGAATTAGTTCCAAGAACTTGTCACAATTCTATTTCATTACTTCATGAGAATTAAATTATGTTTAGAGATGACAATGGGTCGGCTCATGGATCAGTCTCGCTAATTTTTTAAAATTAAAAGTGTAAATAATGTCTTTTTTTAATTGAATCCGAGCATGGATTGCCCAGGCCCAGGCCTAGGCCTGCCTGAGAATTTATACCCATAGGCAGCCCATTGCCATCCCTAATTATGCTATGACTTTTTATATTGGACATCTAAGTTCTTATTATATGAGACATTTGTTTTTAAAGTTTTTTTCAAATAGAGATCTATCTTCATTTTAGTGTAAAATTTGTCAAATTGCTAAAAATTATCAAACATCTTTTCCAAGATAGCCTTACAAGGCCATAAAAATCCATAGTAATATTTAGGGACCTTGGAGAATATAAACAATAGCTGAAAAAAGAGGATTCATAATTTTTATTGATGTCCTCACTAGAATTTGTTGGGAAATATCCAATTGGATGTTTCCTCGATATTATTGACTCCTAAATAGTTAGGAAATCAGGTCTGTTATTATGTACAGATATTAGGATATTATGTAAAGATGTTCTTGATTAATTAGTCTATTCTGAATGGGTGTTTATGGGTTTTCTGAAATTTTTGCTCTTATGATATTATTATTATTATTATTATTATTATTATTATTATTATTATTATTATTATTATTATTATTATTATTATTATTATTATCATTTTTATTATCTATTTTTAATTTTAGTATTTTCTGTATTAATTATTATATTCATTATTTACCTTTTCTGCTGTATTCTTTATGGATTTACTTTCTCAACCAACATCAATATTATCCTTGTCACATTTGTATGTGGGTCTACTGGAAACAGCCTCTCTACAATGTAGGGGTAAGGCTGCGTACTATTAGGCTCCCTCAGACCCTGCTTCATTGCGGGACTTCGAGGTATGATGATGATGATGATGATGGTTTAGTGAGAGTACCGATCTCACAAAGACTACAAGTACTAGTACCAATCATTTTTTATTATATAATTTAATAAAACAAATGATAAGAGATGATTAATTGAACTAAAATTACTAATATAAAATGACAAACCAAAGTAATAAATAAGAACTAAATAATCAATTTATAAAAAAAGATATAGAGGTAGAATCCCCCTATAATGTTTATGCACCTGAATATATCGTGATACCATCATTAACCCTAATTTTTTGGATTGGTAAGATTCTAAAACTATATTATTCTCAAGATATACAATCCTTACCCTTAAGTTAATTGATTGAAATCTCTTTCTAATCAAAATTATCAAGAATACATTAGCTCATCTTATAAATTCTCATACTAGATTTAACTCCAACCTATAAGATTTGTATGGCTGTATCTATATGATTCCATATAACTCTTGATATTTATGTCACGATCTATTCATACTTATGATTATTTAATTCCTATATATGAAATTCGAAATTGAACTAAATGCTAGTATACTTTAATTCAACCTCAATAAGTAATCATCAATAATTCATAATAAAACTTAGGTTATTCAATAAATTAAAGAATCAGTTTAAATAAATAATTCTAGGATTCATCGTATCTAGATTTATCCCAACGTAGTTTATACAAAAATTAAAAAAATCACAACAACCTACAAAAGAAATAATGGTCATAGATCTTGAAATCTTGATGTTCTTTATTTAAATCTTGACGGAATCTCCTTTATTTCATCTAAAGTTACTAATTTCTTGTCTCAAGACAACACAATTTGTTTACCTAATGATGTGTTATGATGTAACTCCTAAAAGCTACCTTTTTCTTTCAAAATCCTAAAATTCAAAATGTCTCAACCAACTTAGGCCTAACACAAACCCATATTAGTCTTGTATTCCTATCTTTTATATATTTAACACCTTAGAATTTTAAGACATCTCGACCAACATGAGTCAAATATAAATGATAGATGCATATTTGACTATAAGAGATACGATATGATAGAAGGCTAAATCAATGAAAATTCAAAGTTAACATTAAAAGAAATATCATAGAAGGCTACATCAAATCCAAACTTGCAAGAAGATTCAATATAATAGAAAGGGAGATTTAGAATTATAAACTCTTTGTTTTTTATTAGTTTTTTACATGTTTATATTTGACTTCATTTTCTATTATGAGTAACTAAATTCTTTTTAATGTCTAGATATGATGAAACCTAGTTTATGATACAATATGTCTTAATCTTTTATTCATTGTAATTATTTTGACTGATTTATTGAGATTCAATTATGAGTTTTATACTTGTTCTAATATATTCAAAATATTAATGCATGATTTGATTTCATATAATTGAGATTGAGCAATCCTTTATATGAATAAATCTACCATAATTGAAAAGAGTTGATTGCAAACCTAGGGATAAGTCGACATAAATCTTCTAGATTATGGTCAAAATTAATAACAAAATTCATAAATCGATAATGCAATCCTAAGGGTTTTAACTAGTAAGATTTATGTTAATCAACCGATGGATAAGTTATTAGTCAAGAGAGTTGTTAACATAATATAGGAATTTTCACGGTCCAATAATCAATGAATAATTGCATGGTAAAAGGTTAATTATTTAATAATTTTTGGGGGGATTCATCGCCTAGACACTAATCTTTAATATTGATTTTTATAAGTAATTTCCTTGGTCTTATACATTCATTATTGTTTCTAATTTTAGTTTATTTGTTTAAGTTTCGTTTTTAATTAAAAACCAAACATCCAATTCGTAGGCTAGATAATATGAGAAGGGTAATTACTAATACTTACTATCGTCATAGGATTGACCCGTACTTGCTTGTACTAGTTATAGGTCAATCGTGCACTTATTGTTAATTTAATATTGATACAAAAAATATCAAGTTTTTTTAGTCATTGCCAAGGATGGTAATATTAGGAAAACCTCAACTTTATTACTCCAACCTTTTATTTTATTATGTTTTATTCTTGTTTTTATTTTACATTATTTTACTTCATTAATTTGTTTGTTTTTCTTTCTTTTTATTGTAGCACCCCACTCGTGCAAGACCCGAACTCGACATCGATGGGTGATATCCAGGTCCATGCCCCGCAAGGGTGGCGTGCTAGATCACTTAGTCAATCAAAAACTCAGTATAACCTTTTTTATACATCCAAATACGCGAAAATCATAAATCAATTCGAGCCTGCTTTATTTCATTCATAAACATTTTTAGTTTAGTTACACAACTCATCAGAGATTCACTAATCACTTAGGGCTCATTATAAATACAAAACACTTAGACATAATGTCTTTACATTACAACGTAAACACATTTGTACAATCATTTCTGAATATACAAATTTATACAAAAATAGGAAAATACAAATGCAGACGCCAACTGATCCCGACTTCTATCTTTCCTTTCCATGCAGTAATCATACTCCCATTTGCCTAACGGGGTATTCTTCTGAGTCCTGAAAAATATTTGCAAATTTTGGGTGAGTTTTGTGAACTCAATAAGTGACCATCATTGATGGTTCATCCAGTCACATAACACATAATTCACATTTCACATTATTTCACATTTCCCATTCAATTTTGCACTTCACATTCAATACACTTAATCATTCATTTTATGCATATATAGTGCACATGAGACTCACTTTCCATTTGTTACTTTTTTGTGACCGAGTGCCTAAACTGTCCCATATAGGGCTCATTGATAACTGTCCCTTATCCGCTTGGGGGATACAAGGCTCATTAAACATTGAGCCTGAGGCTCTGAATCACTTTTGAGCTCGAGGCTTATTTTCACTCGTTGAGCTTTAAGCTCTGATCGTTGGCTACTCTGATCACAACTGCCATTATATTTCATGCATTCATGCAATGGAATGTATCAATCACATTTGCATATTCTCTTTCAATCACATTCACATATCATCAGACTTTAGTCCAGCATTCAATATGAAAATTGAGGAAACACTTTCATTCATATGCAAATGCACATTCAAACATATTTATCATCGGACCGTGGTCCGGCATTTAACAATCAAATTATGCACACTTATTTCATCTCATTCACATACAAGTAACACTTCAATATCCCAATCAAACATC